>JBCNJP010013258.1:0-12604 GCA_039602395.1 Deinandra increscens subsp. villosa
GTGACGTTAAGTAAAGATTAGACACGAAACTAATACTTAAGACCTAAACGTGTTCTAGGTCTTCGTTAAACAACAATATTTGGATCACTTGAAGTGTAGCAGTGCAACCAAAGGTGAGTGTCACTAACCCGCTTACCGTGAGTCCGTTTGGGCCACACCGAATAACTTAACGAAAACAATGCTGATAAACTCTAGAGTGCCAGGCACCTACTGATGAACATGAGAACACGGGATGCTTGGCACCCACTTGATGAACTGAAGTGTTTTATGGGAAACACTTGTGAACTCTGAACAAACTATTTTTGAAACAAAACTGAAAACGTTTTAATATGGCTAGTGTAGGTTAAAGTCTAAACCATATGATATCACATGTTTTCTAAGGATGCCTTATAACTTAAAAGTCCTCAACTAAAATTGTGCCATTAATTGTAAAGCGAGGGGATGTTGGGTAGATCTACTGGAGTTTGACAAACTCCGCCCCGTGGCACGGGAAGTGCACGGAGGAACAATATCAGCCTATTTGACCGTGGTCCCGAGAGGACACGGGGGAGGCAAAAACCGCGATGACGTAGGTCCGTACCGTACGGGATGGCTCGGCCCCCACAAAATAAGTCAGCTTTGGTACAAACTTCCTTAGAGCATGGAACAACGGATTAGCTACCCGCGATATCGGTTGAGTCCTTTAACTTTACGGAACTAGTACATACCCGATGACGTAGGTCACGGACAAACCATTTATAAACTGAGATTTAATTATGAGCATTGCTTTTCACGAATAAATAACTTGCAAGTATACCTTGACACGAATTATGATTATGAGATCGGGCCAATGCATGACAAGCCCACTGTGAACTCACCAACCGTTAGGTTGACACTTGCGTGGTTTAAACTTTTGCAGATCGCTAAGGAGTATCCGTTGGAGGTTGGCATGGCACGAGAAGATATTTATTTCTGTTTAAACTGAACTTGGGGATTTTAAAACAACATTTATGTAAAGCACGTGGTTAGTACTAAGGACAATTATTTTTCCGCTGCGTATGTAATTTTAAGACTTTGATTTATAAATTGTGTTTGAACTAACCCTGATTCGTTTAGTATTTGTAACTATGGTTGTGGATCCTGGTCTAGCCGCGCCCCTTAACGGTATAAACTCCGTTAGTGGTATTTTGGGGGTGTGACACTTATGCTGTTGGTAATAATGTTTATACAAACGTACCTTAAGGTAAGTATTATTGATTTTATGCACACTCTTTCTATTGAAACGTACCTTAAGGTAATAATGTTTATGCACACTCGTTGGTGGGTTGGTAATAATGTTTTTACAAACGTACCTTAAGGTAAGTATTCTTGATTTTATGCACACTCTTTCTATTGGAAGTGTATTTTCTAACTCTTTTAAACAAGCGTGCCTTACGTATTATAGACCATTTAAGAGTCGAAAGCTCATTTGTCGGACTTATGACACCCGACTGGGGGACGATGCATGATCCTAACGGTGAATCGCATCCCATGCAAAGTAGTACGTTCATAAGTTTTATGTCTATGTAAACAAACACGGCTTTCACGCTAACTATTGCCTGAAGGTATTGGTTGGGATAAGGGTTAGTAATACTTTGTCACTTCATGGAAGTCAGTGAGATACATGTTTGTGAACTTGGTTATGGTTATGACTTCCCATGTTGCACGAAAGCGATGCATGGATGAAACATACCATAATCCCTTATAAAGATGCTTTTCATAAATAAAATAATTCGAGCATGATAAAGTTTGCATCTTTTGAACAAAAATGTGGTTTTTATGCATAATGTTGTGATATGAGCTAGATCTAGGGTTTTTTCATGGAAAATCACACATGCATGTGGATAAAGATTGATGATTTGTGCTAGATCTATGTTTTTGTGACTTGATAGTGATAGATCTAGGGTTGATGATGCATAAAGTGGTTGACTTTGTGTGAGATCTATGATGAAAACATGATTTCGGTTTCCATGTATGCAAGATCTTGAATAAAGGCACATGATTGGTGTTAGATATACTATGTGAGTATGTAATCTAGGTTAGTGGATGCATGATGATGTATAACGTTGTGAACTTGGCAATCAATAGCATGCGCATGATTTTATAAAAATTATTTATGTGAAAATATGATGAAAATGGCCTATTAGGGAAAGTTAGCTTACATACATGTGTCTAGGAACTTATGATATGGTTTGATATATGCTAAATGATGATCTATGTGATTTACATGAGATGATGATGTTGCGTGAACATGGATTTAGCCTACATGTGATAAATATATATTTATCAGTAAATAAATAAATGGGGAAATGCATGATTATGAGCATGAAGTTACTTGGCTATGTTTTTGCATGTCATAAGTCAAATTGATTATGAATTATACGAGTGTATAAGTCCTAAGTCTCCTACCTCGGTGGGAATGACAAGACTTTGTACGATCGCCCCGTCGATCGTACATCGTGTACGCGGAATAATGTCGTAAGTCATCGTGACACATATGTTTATCATGATACAATTTGTTATATATGTGAAACGTGTTAGGTTATGTATAGAAAACCTAAATGTAACCATCAATGTGTATTCGAGTCCACTTGTCTATTATCCGCGTGTTGTCGGAACGGTTGGTCAAACTTAGTCAACACTCACATGATTGCGTGTCATAGGTGGAGTCTAGGAGGAATTCACCTTCTCTGTTCAAGTGTTTTTGTTCGTAAACTTAATTGCACCCTAAGGTGAGTTCTCGCCCCCACTTTTTAACTGTTTATGCTTTTGGGGGAGAAGACATATGGTAAACTATTTTTTGTTGAGAAAATGCTTGATTTATTTTCTGTTGAGAAATACTAAACGGTTTCTGTTGAGAAACGCTAACTTGTTTTATATACTATTTGTAAATCATAGAGGAAAACATGCCAAGGGAAGTCCTTCCACAATTCATGTACCATTAGTATCAGGTGATTACGGGGAAATGTGAAACATATGTGTTGGGATTGACAAACCCTGCCCTGGCTAGTCGCTCTGGCCCATCGCCTTCGGGGATGGAGAAGGGGTATTATATTGTCCTAGCTTTGGTCATGCTCGGTATAGCATGGCAGGAAGGCAAAACTTAACTGTCAGGAATGGGGAGACGGGGCCTATGGTGTTATAAATAACGTGGTCTAGCTAACCTAAGTATATAAGATGCTGATTTATCTTTTCCAGGATGTGTGATTTCCTGGGGGGTTATGCCTCGCTAAGGGTAATTGGTTATCTTACTGATTTAGTAAATGGACATTTATGTACTTGCTTAAACTACAAGAATTCACCAACCTTGCATTGACACTTTACATGTTTCTTCTCAGGTCCTTAGGAGGTTTTCTAAGGAGCGCACGTTAGGTATCATTCATGGTGTTATTGCATGGGTTGTAATAATTTAACAACTTTTGTCGCCTTGGGCGCAAGACAACTTAAACTGTTTTTCATGTTATCGCTTCCACATTTGAATTGTTAACTTATAGTTTAATCGCTTCCGTAAATGATTTTGAAACTTGATGAAAATGCTTCCGCACTATTTTGTTAACGACGCTTAACCTTGATAAACTGTTTTTAAAACTTAAACTGGTGGTTGAGTCGAGCATATAGATGTTCAAAGTGTCTAACAACTCGAATCCTGGTCTGTGTTCGCACCCACGCCCATTGCTTGCGGTAGTTTTAGGCGGGCGGCTCGGGCGGGGTGTGACAGATTGGTATCAGAGCGGCCAGTCATAGCGAACTTAGGATTGCATTACAATCCAACTATGGCTAGAGTCAGCTAGACACACACGTAGACGTACATATACACGGTTTGCCCATTTTGCTAATATATATATATATATATATATATATATATATATATATATATATATATATATATAGTGAAAAGTTCATTGTAGACACCCCATAAGTGTAGACAGGTAGACACCCTTTTTCACCATTAGATCTCTTGATCTAATGGTTGTGATTAATTTCTTTTTCCATTTTTTTCTTTTTTCTCATTATTCACAAACTTTCACATGTGAAAGTGTGCTATTTCACATGCGAAAGTGTCTAAAATGAACCTCACCCTATATATATATATATGAGTATATGTATATATTGTGTTGACTATCTATGATATTGCTATCTTCTATCTCTGTTCTTATCACATCATCACATCATATCTATGTTCTGGTAGTGCTTGTTTGAATTAACTGTCGGTTAGTCAAAAAGTAACTATTCACTATATTATACACGGGATGTATATTGCAGGCAGGGCATCGCGTGATTCAGCATCATCAGATACGTTAGCACCGGCATCGCCCACTGGGAACAGGGGGAGGTGGCCGCTAGGAGAGTCTAGGGCATCTGCGCTGGCTATTTCAGAAAGGCGGGTGGACACTCAAGACTGGACGACATACCCAGCGTACATGGATGACATGGTTATAGTTCATCGGTACCAACACCTACTGTCACTCGCACCACAACACGGATGAGGGCTACGCCGGCCCTACTGACCCTACCTTAACCTACGGAGCGAGCAATAGCAGCATTGGTAGCTAATCATTCCACGAATCGCGACCGTGTCACTCGCATGGAGGGAGACATCGTTGACCTTCAGGTCGAGGTAGGCAATGTCGATTTTCAGCTTAGAGATGCTATCGCTCGATGGAGGCAGAGCGAGGACGTTGACCAGTTTAATGCAACAGCACGAGGACTTGTAGATGAGGTTCTCGGTACGGACTGCGATGATCGACGCACAAGGGGACCTCATTTAGCAGTTTCTCTTCAGGGTACAATAGTTGACTGCACGAGTTGCTATAGTGGAGCGGAGATGCAGCCGCAGGAGGAGCCTGCAGCCCCAGAGCCAGAGCTGGTACCAGCACCCATGGACCAGGATGGTGAGGAGAGTGATGGTTCAGTCATCTCTGGTTGAGGGATTCTTATAGTAGTAGCTAGTATCTGTCTTAGTTGCTTTTATGAAAGCATTGTACAAAGATTAGTAATCTTTATCTATCTTTTGGCATGTAAGAAATTTGAACTCGATTTAAAAGTTAATGAAATTGCGAGTCAGTTGCGGTTTTATTTTATTTAAAGTTGTAGTTAAATTTGTTTAGTGTTCTGTATGTCATTTGATATTTGTACTATGCTTGAATGATGGACACCGGGATGTTAATCATTTTTGTATTTTTATGAATAAAGATAATGGCAAGAAGAGGCAGAGGTCATGGAATCAACCTCACAGCAGAAGAGCTTACCACTATTATCAGTTAGAGTGTAGCAGCAGCTTTGACAACTCATGCGCAAGCAAACCATAATGTACCACAAGGGTGTTCTTACAATATGTACATTAGAATACTATGGTAGGAGAACCTAAATGGTTTAAACCTAGGCCTTGATATCCTGAGACGGGATAAGGTAAAGTTGTGAGTATTAAGTGTGGGATCCATTAGGGTGAATGATAATACAGTACATGAATATTAATTGATGCATTTGGGGCTAAAGGACGGTGGTTGGGTTCAATCAAATCGAAATACCGATAATCAAGCTAGGCTATGTTTTGAATTTGAATTAGAATTGAAACCTGAATGAATTAATAAGTTAGGATTTTATTCCCTGGTTATGATTCCATTGGAGTATTTTTTGAGGACGAAAAAAGAGTAAGTGTGGGGATGTTTGATGTGTTGCAAAGACAACCTATTTTCCCTTGTATTTTGTATAGTAATTTAGTCCACTTGAGTTGATTTATGTTAGGTTTTAGTTAAGTTTGAGTATTTGAGTCTTATTTAGTGTTTTGTGTCATTTTTCTAGGTTCAAGTTTAAAATCCTGAGGCCACACGAGGAGTAGAGAAATTAGAAGAGGAAAAGAGAGTTCAAGTGCTAACAAGTATGGTCTAGGCGTATCACCTAGACCACATATATCCTGTGCGCGATGCGCTTAACCTAGAAAAAGTAAAAGGTGGTGCCGGGGTCAAACCCCGACTAATTTGTCATCTTGTTCCCCCAAGTGTATCGGTAGGGGATTCATGTCTGCTACGCGATACGCGTGGAGCCCCAAAACCCGCAAAAGTTGATTTCCTTATATAAATTCGATGGCTAGGGTTTATTTCCACATTCCATCATCTGTAGCCGACCTTGGGAGTTCCTTTCGACTTCTTGTATTTACTTAGCTAAGACCATGTTTAATGTTAAAGTTACAGACTTTGTTTGTGATTTGGCATTTAATATGGTGGTGGGCTAGATTATTACTACCATCTAGAACATATGGATGATTAGTTAACACTTTTAGCTTTATTTGGTTTCATGACAATTTGATTGATGTCTTGACATTCTTAAGTTCATATAGTTATTGAAACTGGATACATATGTGTATATGATTTAGGGTTTCAATTCGTGTTCTATGATTGCTTAATCTGTGGATGTCTTCCGGTTTGGGTTGGGTAATTAACTCATGTGACTGTGTGTTTGCTAGTTAATATGATTAGCTAATTTAGTTTGTCATAGGATAGAATATTAATTGTTTCCTTGAATCTTATATGCTTTTATTTCTAGACATTCTGGGAGGTGATAGAAATATCGGGTAGTCGGTTTGGTCATTGATCTAGGATAACATTATCCCAAAATAAAGTACCCTAGGAATTTAGTTAATCTGCTATTCTGTGTTAATTGGGTAGTTAGTGGTAGCTCCTGCTAGTCTAGGGTGCCCAAGATTGTTTCGAAGGTGGTTAGGCTTAGTTAAAGTGGGAAGTAGTCAAATGGTTAACTGGGAGGTAACTAACCGCACTCAGAGTTGTCATAGCCGAGTAAAGTTGTTAGTGTTGATTATGATTCTAGGTCTATTGGTACCTTTCTCAATCTTGATTTCATCTTAAGTTTCTTAGTTTTTGGTTGTTAGTTTATAAGTTAGTTAAATTGGTTAATTTAGTTAATTAATTCCTTAAAACCAAAATCATTCAAATTCTCAATTTATTAAGTCCTAGATTGTATTTCTTTACATAGTGTCTTTAGGATTTGATCCTGGTCTTCTGGAGCTATACTGTCTCCGATAAGTACACTTACCTAGTGGATCGATTTAGTTTAGTTGTCTAGGTAAAGCTCGTTGTGTCTAGGTCTAGGTTTAATTTATTATTTTTAGTAACCGTTTCGAGCACATCATCTAACGTAATACTCAAACGGTTTCATTAATAAGTTTGGAATGATTACAACCGAAGGAGTATACATCAAGGTTAATCACGGGGGAGATCGGGCATGACCTCCTTTCTCACACACAGATCGGAGAACAATCAGACTCAACAAATGACAAAACTTATGTTGTCCAACGAACTTGAACCTATTTACAGGCAACTTACTCAATGAACTTAACATCCAACGAACCTGCAGTTCATTGGCAGTTTGTTGACCAGTTCGTTTGTCAGTTCGATGACTCAACGAACAGAACATCTTTGCACATAACACTTAGGCTCTAGGAGTCTATTCGAACATTGATGGCCGCACTAGGAACTTGCTCTAACAGACCCCCCTTGGTCATTTGTGTCGAATGCTGATCTACACACTTTAAAATCCATCAGTTAATTTGCCGCTTCTTGATATTATAGTTTTTAACAAATTTCCCATGTGATTGAACTTCAGGTATGCAGGACCCTTTCATCATCTTTGAACACGACCAATAAGGTTCCCCCTCGGATAAAGCACATCCATCCATGGTGAGAAAAACGTTTTTCATCCATGTACTTTTAAAAGACATCCGATGAAACTCAACCGCATTGGTAGGAATATATCATATCTTCTGAGGGAAGCAAATCTTTGAATCCATCATCATGAATAGTAATGCATCGAGATCTTCATGAAAACCAACACATCTAAAATTAACAACCATAGAACTTCCCCTTCAGCATTAAGTCCATCCTAATGTGTCAGCAGTCAAAGGGTATCACGTCTATGGCCTCGCTCACATCAACGCGAGAATCTCACGAGTTAAGAAAGTATTAGGCATATGACAGAGACATCCAATCCATAATTGATAACACATCAGCTTGCACAAAAACCGTAATGTAAAACCACGTTCACGAATACCTTGATATTTCCATCAGAAAATCACCATCAATACCGCTGATATGATTGCTTTCTTGAATATTTACTTTTGAACCCTGAAGCCATTCTCCCCCTCAAAAAGTGAGATATTCAACATTGACATGTTAACTTTGAACCCGGAGATCATTATCTTTCTCAAAAGTGACACACGTACTCACTTAATAGATTAAGCACACCCTCGAATCATCAAGGTATTCGCTTTATCTTCTGCCCTCCAAAAGTGAACAATTCATCCAAAATCTGAACAGATTAAGTACCCAGCAAAGTCTTCAAGTTTCTTTCATTTTTCTTCATGTTGCGGAAAATAATTATTCGTAAATCAACTGATAGTAGTCGCAGTGCCTGTTTTTGAACTAATTTAGCAAAACAATTATGACTACTCCACAAACATATCTGAAATTCGACATCTCGATCATGAAAAGCATATGAATCTAGAAGAAAAATTTTCTTGAAATTTTTTCTATATTTTCTTATTTTTTATAATTTTTTCATGAACACCGTTAGAATGTAAAGTTACTTAATCAAGGAGTAATTTAGGTAACTTTGTATATCTCATTGTAAATCCAATCAATGAATGGTTCAACAAACAATAACTCAACAAAGATACATGTCAACAAGCCAGTTGACAAACCAAAGTTCAAAGAACTAGCAGTCAACGAACCAAGTAAAGTCAAAGAATCACCCTCAACGAACGAGTCAACGAACAAGAGACCCAAAGAATTTCCCTTGTTCATTTGTTGAAGATGCTAGTTCGTTCGTTGTAGATTATCAATATTCTAGTTTGTTCGATGAAGATCCATGCAACGAACCATTAATTCGTTGCAACTGCAGCTAACGAACAAGAACTATTATTAAGCTCAAATCAATCTAGAATCATCCACTAGTCCAATTTCCTTGTTCAAAACTACTGTTAGGTCAGAGACACACTTATCTACACCTAACTTCCCTGTTTAATGTCCATAATCAAGATTTGATCCATAAAGTTACACCGGTAGTAACCAACGGCTCTGATGCCACAATTAAAACACGTAGGGGATCGTTTCCAAGTTAATATAGATTATAGATGGTTGTTTGTCTAACGTAATACTCAAACGGTTTTATTAATATGTTTCGAATGATTATAACTAATGGAGCATACATCAAGGTTAAGCACAGGGGATCTCATATCGTGGGAAAATATTCTTCCTTCCTTGCATTTTAAGATTCTGAAATTTGTGCTATAGATTTTGGATCTCATATCGACGGAAATATTCTTCCTTTAAGGAAAATGTAAAAATTATCCCATGACATGGCATTAGCATCCTCCAGTCCTAACATTTACACCTGGATTTTCCACCATGTGAGGGCTTGGCTATCCAGTGTACCTGCCACAAAATCCACTATATTGGTGTTGAAGCAGTTGCATAAGGCAAAGGAATCCACATATACAAATTCGCGGTTTACATTGTATTCTACAACGAGCTTTCTAAAGTAAGGTTTGGGTGATTCTACCTTAGTTATGGATTAGATGTTGTTGTTGATATGCCACCAGAGCTGTTGCAACCTTATCATTGACCAGAGTGTTAAGTTGTGCCAGGGTCATATTATTATTTTTACGGTGTCCATCGGGATTTCATCTAGCATTTCTTCCTGATATATTTATTTTAATCGCAAATATCCAACATGAGATAAAGAAATGAATGCAATATACCATCCCGATATAACATAAAGATATAGCAATCTATAATTGAACGCAACAACATAATAAACCAACTGATAATTCAAATTTAAAAAAGTTTGTAACTCAATTCACAAAATTATTTGAAATTCAGAAATTATTATCCAAAATACTAGTCAAATGGGAACAACCCTTCCCATCTAGGTTTAACTTAGTTCAAACTGTGAGCTGAAGAGATGCCAGAATCTTCCACCTCTAGTTTTGTTCCCAACCCCTCTTTTTTAAGTCATGAACCAGCTCTAATTGTTCTTCTAAGTCATGAAATATTTTCCTCAGTTCTTATCTTTCGTCTCTAAGATCATGGACCTCATCCACTAGGTTTTCATGATATGCATCCGACGTGTTTTGCTCCTATGCTTGCTATAAGATATGTTCATGTTGTTCTTTCATTTAATATTCTTGGTTCTTTAGCTATTCCTGGATCTAGTTGTTCTCCTTCCTTAGCTCAGTTATTTGCTTAAGTTTCCCGCCTCAGGTGCTTGAGTTCCTCTCCCACCCTGGACATGAATGCCATGAAAACTCCTTCATGTTGTAAGGTAGTGGGGGCAGGGTGTAAGTGGACGATGATAAGGCAACTTTAGTAGAGAGCGGGGGTACACAGTCGTCATAAAACTAAGCACTCCATTCCCCCAAGTACCAATCCTAATATTTTAGCTCGGCGTAATGTACAGCCTGAACTTGTATCTCTTAGGTGATGGCGCCGGGGGCGATGACGTGGGTGATGATAGAGTATAATAGGGTGATGACGGTGTGTAGGTTGGTGATGTGTTGTTCACCCACTTACAATCCCCCAAGTACCAGTCCCAATCTTCTAGCTTGGTGTAAATGTACGGCATGGACTTGTATCTATTGGGTGATGGCGCTGGGGGCGACGACATGGGTGATGACAGAGTATAATCGGGTGATTACGCCTGTAAGTGGGTGATGCTTTGTTCGCTGGCTTCTTGCCCTTTCCAGACGGGGATGACGGTGCTGGAGGAGATCACTAACTGCCATGTCTTTAATATATAACACATATATATAAATGAAATGTTTGCACAAAAATAAAATTAAGTGTGTGTTCTCGTGAATAACTAAAGCAAAGCTAAGACTATAGTTGACCTATATGCAAGACCGGGTTCACTATAATAAATGGCTCTAATACCAATCTATCACACCCTCAAATTCCACCTATGGGGTTTAACCGCGAGACGTATGACAAACCAGGACCTAAGTCATAGCCATATCAAACCATGAAACAAAATGAATTCAAGACACACTCCACAATTTAAGAAAAGTTTCACGGAAGAATAAATGTAAAATGATCCCATAAGTAATGCGCAAAACACACGTCCCGAAGCAACAAAAAAAACTGATAAACAAGTCAAATGTTTGAAAATGTAGTTTCGTGACCCCATAGAAAATATGCATTCTAAAGTGAGTGTACCTCAACGACCTGCAAAAGACTTGCTATGTGTGTCAGCGCAGAGGCTGTTGAGTTCATAAATAAACAAATGTAAGAAAAATGTTTGTAATGTAATCAGAGTTGTATTTGTAGCTAGCTAGGAAATATTTACTATCACTATATGTTTCGCAACCAAAGCGTGACTGTTTGTGTTTGTATTGCCTTTCCACCATGCCTAACATGAACAATGGTTATAGTGTATATGCAAATTTCACATGTTCGACTTCCAATCGAGTTAGAGCGACTAATGTGGGTGGGGTTTCTCAAACCAGTAGTACTACCAAAGATTAACTCGCTTTCACTCATTTTAACGATTCAAAATATAAGGACTTGATGTTCGTTTTATCTGTGCACATATGTGAATAGTTGTACAACTATATTACCATGAGTTTTTGGAGCATGTTTTCTATGCCAAAGAGATACTTAGAGAGAGTGTTAATGAACTCACCTTAGGGAGATCGACAAGAAAGTTAAAAGGAGTAGAGATGACTTCATAAGAATCACCTAAATAGAAGTGCGTGTGAGATCACAGTGTAAGAACACCGAGACTGGCCCAAATCAACCCTGAGGACACGTCGGTGACTCGTTAGCAATTTTCTTAGTTTGTTCGGTCAAAATTTCCAATTCTGGAAAGTTTCTATAAATAGAATGTTTCGTAAGTGGCAGGTCTCTAATTATCACAGGTTAGGGTCATAACATGTCGGTCACTTAAGAAACATCCTAGCATGCACCTAAGTTATTTTAGAATATTAACATGCACAATCACAAGCTAACCATCAACACATATAACATATATTTCATGCATATCATATATCTCATGCATAATGTTACACCCCGGCCCTTGGGAGGACAATGTAACCAAGATCGTATCCGTTTGAAAAGCCAAAATTAATACATTCTATTAAAACTTTGAAAGTACAAGGTTACAACAAAGGATATGAAATACAAGATATAAATTTTCGACTAATCTAAGGTAGAAGCTAAGTGTCCTATAGGGTTATCTTCATGCGCGCACGAGCGGATCTATGGTTGATCTTCTAATTTCAAGTCTTCCAAAGCTAGGTACCTGATACATACTCAAAAATATTGTGTCAACTAAAAAGTTGAATGAGTTCACATGGTTAGTCAAAAGTAATCGTCGTACAAAAATGAGTTCTCTTTGGGTTTTTGCAAAAATATAATCATAGTTGTGTTTTATCAAAAATGAGTCTTTCAATTAAGTAAAGCATAGTTGTCGTTGCGTTTATCAAAAATATAGAGTTTATCGTACATGTGTCAAAAAGTATGTTTCTATCGTACGTTTTCAAGATCGTAATCAATTTGATGGCCCGTTGACCATGGGA
>JBCNJP010013259.1:0-12604 GCA_039602395.1 Deinandra increscens subsp. villosa
TTGACAGGTATTTGTAATCAGCGTTTATATTCCCTTGCACATACTAGTGTCATAAGGAACATATTCATATCAGGGTTGTTGCACTCTTTTGGCTTTCCGGATTACCATGCTATGGTTACCGGTATCGTCACCATGTTATGACTATGATTAGAATAAAATCACATACATACGAATCCTTAGGGGTGGTTGTGAAATCCGTCAAACTTCCAGGTCATTCTCGCTCCCGATATATCCAATAAACATACATTACATATTTCATGAGTTTAATTAGCATGGATTAACGCATTTCATGACATAGCATATCCATTACATTCATATCATGCATCGGTACTTTAGTGAATTACCGGGTCACACACGCGGTCTAACCGGCACACACGAACGTTGGTGACGTTTTCCATAATAGGCGAAATAAATATTTCGTTAAATATTAAATGCCTATTAATATATTTTAATGGTTAAAATATATTTACGTTTCATTCTTATTTTAACACGATCGTTACACGCGCTAATATTATTTAGTCGGGTCTAAACAAACACAACTATCACCAATGAACCATTTAATATCAAACACTATCTTTCATTAAAGTGTTCATTTTTTTTAGAAAAAGAATGATTTTTATTCTTTTCGTTTTATACCCGCTATACCCGAAATATACCCGGTTATCACCAAAACGATTAGATAAATACCCACTTAATAAAATATTCATACTACACACCACCTCACTTCCATTTCACGTTTTCCCTCCCATCTCTTAAAGACAATATTTTCAAAATTTTAACCAAAGTAGGTTGGGTAGACCTTGCTTTCCAAGGTACTATTTTGACCAAAGCTAAATGGCAAAAAGAACAAAATGCTAGCTTACAACCAACCTGCACATATGAAAGACCCACCTCACTCCTTTCTAACTTACAACCTCTGAGCTTCTTCTTGCTAACACAAAAGCTACTTCAACACTTACTTAAACCACCATTCTAACGACATCTTGACAAGCAACCACACCTCTGAAAAACCCTTCAAAAGAACACACATGCTCAGCAGCTTAAGCATCTCGATTTGACACCAAGAAACCTTCACAAATGCACTAAAAATCGCAGCAGCTCTTCTCCACTGTTTACCACCTTCAAACCCTCTTTTCACCCTCACATAAAGCCTTCAACATGTGCCATTTTCTGCCCAGTTTATGTCCAACATTCACAGCCCTCTAATCCCCTCTCTTGAGCACATAACACACCTAAAGACCACCCCCTCAAAAACCCACAGCAACACTGCAGGAAGTCCTTCACGTTTGCACCCAAAACCGACAAATTTCGATCCCTTTTTCTTGCTCCACAGTTGCTGTTTCGAAGGCAGCTCACAGCAGCCCATTAGACCCTTGTTCTAACTATAAAAGCCTTAAGAAAACTCACCCAAAGACCCCCCATCTCGTGCACACCCAGCATCCCCTTTACCTCACATTTTTTCACACATAAAATCATGAAGAAACCCATTTTTCGACCCACTTTCTGACCCAGTTCGCAGCAGTCTTTCAGCGGTGTTTCGGTTCAATTTTTCAGTCCTAGAACACTCATATTACAGGTATATAACTCACCTCTTAACCCCCTTTCGTTTCGGTTATAAAACAGCCCCGAAACTACCAAAAATCTTCACCGAAAACCATATTTATCCACTGGTTTCACTGTCTCAACACAGCAGCAACTCAGCAGATTTTCGAGCTATATCTCAGCCCCTGAACACTCTGTTTTCCAGGTATATAACTCACCCCTCGACCCCCCTTTCATTCGGTTACAAAACAGCCCCGAAAACACCTCCGTTCGGACCCGTATAGACACTGAAAACTCACGTTTTCATGTTGTTTTTCACTGTTTCTCACAGCAGCTCTTAACCACCCATTTCAAGCACTCTTCAAGCATCCACAAGTCGTTTGGAAAGTTCCCTAAGCGTTGGTCGAGTTCCTTGGCTCCTTCCTTCGACATCGTCGCTCGTTTACGTGAGAAAACCCACTTTTTCCTTCATATTTTTCATGATATTTTAAGTTGATTATTTACGTAGTTTATTAAGTATCTTGATGAGCCTAACACACTACACATGCTTTGGTTGCTTAAACATAAGGTTTTGATGCATGAAAAATTATTTTTAACAAGTTGAATAAAAGATGTTAAATGTGGTTCAAATGGTTCAAGAAATCTAAAGTTGGTGATATGTTGTATAGTATGTGTTTAGATATTAAAAGTTGTATTTTAATATGTTAGTGAAACGTATAAAATATGAAAAGTTGGTTAAACAAGTTGAAACGAGTAGTTTGACTTTTGTTGACCTTGTCGGGTTACATAAAGTTCATAACATAAAATGATATTTTGTGATATATGAAAACTTGATAAAATAGTATTTTATGATAATTGGTTGAACTTACATAAATGTTTATGTTATAAAATTTATGTTACAAAATATACATAAGTGTTGGTTGACTTGGGTAAATTGGGGTTACATAAGTTAACCGGAATGTTTAAAAGAAAAACTGTATTTTAGAGTTATAATATTAAAATGTGATATTTTTGGGTATTTGACTAACTCTTGACTTTGCGGGCTGTGCACCACTAATTACATTACGAACTTGTTTGTAAGGGGTTGAACCTCAGGGATATTTTGTATTTTGTGCAACTTATTTCTACAAGTTATGACTTTTGTATTATTTGTGGTTGTTATGATTGTTATGATTGTTGTGGTTGTTCATTTTGTGCACATGTGTTGACTTTATATTTCATATTGTCTTATCTTGTTTATCGTTTCGATTTCAAGAATCATGGCGCCATGGAGTGTGTGTGTGTTTGTGTGTAAAGGAGGCAAATGGGAGAGCTAGGGTTTATTAAGATATTTTATATCAGGGCCTAGTTTCGCTGGCAGTTTCGCTGGCCAGGCGAAACTGGTTCTGATCACGAGTGAGCCAAAAGGCTGTCGGGCGACACTATAGTTTCGCCCGGTAGTTTCGCTGGTTATTAAAATTGGTCAATTTCACATTCTAAACAAGATAAACACGATTCATAAATTGTCATGCTATTCATAATATTAAATCATGCGTTTAAATCACATTGCACATAATGACATTAATAAATGAACACATAGCACATATGGGCGGGTTCGGTGATCAACCAAAGGTCGTGGACGTATTCGGCCTAGTTATGCATTAGTTACTAAGTTAATACTTATAACGTAACTAACGGAATTGTCTAACGGAAGTAAACCTTGAAATTCTCGGATGTCACATCATCCCCTTGTAATTGGAATTTTCGTCCCGAAAATTATTCTTGCGTCGTAGCGTTCGCAGCCTCGGCTGTCGTTGCTGGGGAAAGAAAGCAAAAGTTTTAGGGTCGCCACATCCTCCTCCTGTTACAGGAAATTTGGTCCCCAAAATTAAATCATACCTTGAGTTTCCGTGGACGTTTGCTCGAACAGGTGAGGATACTTTTTCTTCATTTGATCCTCTCGTTCCCAAGTATATTCGGGTCCACGCCTTGAGTTCCATCGCACCTTGACGATCGGAATCTTGCTACGTTTGAGGGCTTTCTCCTCGCGTCCCATGATTTCCACCGGTTGCTCGATAAATCTCAAATGTTCGTCAATTTCCAATTCCTCCAAAGGAATTATTTCGATGTCTTCAGCCAGACATTTCTTTAGGTTAGAAACGTGAAACACGTTGTGAACTCCATCGAGTTCGGCAGGGAGTTGTAATCGATAGGCCACCGGGCCTACTTCCCCAATGATTTCAACTTTCCACGCTTTCCGAAGCGTATCACACCTTTCCAGGGAGATACCTTCAACAGTACCTTGTCGCCCACTTCGAACTTCAAAGGCTTACGGCGTTTGTCGGCATAGCTCTTTTGTCTGTCACGTGCTGCGACTATCCGCTTTCTGATTTGAATAATGCGTTCAGTTGTATCATGAATGATTTCCGGTCCAGTGAGTCCCTTCTCACCTGTTTCGGCCCAACACACGGGCGATCTGCATTTCCTGCCGTAAAGAGCTTCGAAAGGTGTTGCACCGATACTTGAATGATAACTGTTGTTGTAGGAGAACTCCACCAACGGAAGATGAGCCTCCCAGTCTTTACCAAAGTCGAGAACGCAAGCTCGGAGCATGTCTTCCAAAGTCTGAATAGTTCGCTCCGTCTGACCATCGGTCTGCGGGTGATAGGTTGTACTCATATCCAGTCTAGTTCCCAGTGCTTCCTGCATAGATTGCCATAGTCGAGAAGTAAATCGAGGAGACATTCAGGGGTTAAGGGCTTTTTCCCCTAAAAAAGCTTGGTGTTCTTACTTGCATTCAGGGAATTCTTTGATTGTGTTTGCATCTAATCTATTTAATCCTAGGATTCAAACCGTTTTTATCAACTTAATACATTTTACATCCAGGGCACCTAACCTCACAAACTAATTTGGTAACGAAATTGTTCTTAAACTTTTTTACCCAAAACAGATCGAGTCCTCGATTATATAACAACTACAAAGCTAACTAACTTTTCCGGGATTCCCGGGATCTCGTTCTCCACTACCACTTGACCGTTGAAGCTAGTTGAACCAGTTAGTCCACGTTCTCTCCCGTTGACACCAAGTCTTTAGGAGTTAGTTTGACTCTCTAACGTCCCTTCATACAATAGCACACAAAGCAAAATAGAGGTTAGTCAAATATTAAGTAGTCAGGATACCTGGACTAGTAGGATTCCCACACTATTTTAGGATTCCTGAGCTGCTGAGCTTCTCGATGAGTATCCTGAAAATCAACCCCTAACAGTAAGGATTCTGTCGGCTGAAGTCCCCCGACAAGAACTTTGACCAACCCGGGTCTGTGATCGAGCCACCAATCTTAAGCTTGTACCAAACAAGTGACTTTGAGATTCGAGATCTCATTCACCTCCACGGTTTTAGGTTTTTGCAATTCAAAATTAATGTTTCATGACAAGAAACTTAATTACATAACAATATCACCACGGGAATTCTTGACTTCGAATGATCGGCCATCGAAGAGTTTGATTGTATCCTTGGAACAAACTCCTCTCCAAGCAATACGCTTGGAGAGTCAGGTGTATCGCCTGCAGAATACTTTGCTCCAAGCGATACGTTTGAAGCGAGATTTCCAGGGTTCCAACCAAATCTGGCCAGTTCCCATACTTAGCCAATTTTCAAGTTATTTTCCCTGTTTTCACTTTTAGCTTCCAAAACCATATTGGTCATTTCTATCACTTAAAGGACCTTATAACACTTCAAAACATGTTAATACAACAATTCTAATTACCCCTTTCAGGTCTAAATGATAACTAAGTCTGAGTAACGAAATTTGGCCAAGTTCCAACCCGTTGGACCTGTTAAGCCTCATTATGAAGTATTGAGCTAGGGTTACCCATACATTGGCTAATTCTTTTCATCATCAATAAAATAATTGAGTTGATTCACCATGAAATCTTACAATGTAGCAATTACACAGTCATGGCTCCAAAGAGTCATTTAACATGTTTGACCCATTAACATGGGTTTCATAACTCGGGTATTTCTTACATTATCTGTTAGCCAATTTCATGTTACCAATAATTCATAGTTCCTATGAACCATTTACGATCGATTATCACATGGCACATGGTAATGGTTTCATTGAACCATTTTCCTCCATTGTAGCCATGCTTGACTATTTATGGTTCCTATGAACCATTTATACTCAACTTTCATTAAATGTTTTAACATAGTTCACTTGAACCATATGACTCCTTTGTAACACAAAATATTGTACCAAGGTTTCTATGAACCAAAATCATTACTAACCATTACTATCACATTGGTGAGTTAATCCCACTCCCAATTGTTTTTTTGCATATTCATATATATGAGCGATATTAATAGTAATGTGTTACCTCTTGAGCTAGATCCACCACTACCTACGGTGTCACCTTGAAAGCCTCATTTACCTCCTTTATTTTCTAATGGGTCACTAACCACGTTAGGACCATTTCATGAGTATTATCATAGCACAACTATCTATTACTATGGATCCAATATAACACATAGTTAAGTTTTCACACAACCTACTAAATAAACATTTCACTATGATTTTCACTTATGTTGGTTCACATATTGAGGCATGATGAATTCTATGTGCATACAACCATAATTCTAGCAAATTGGCCATATTCTAAGCAACAACGCTCTTGTAGGCATTTCATCGAACACCTTAGTTGCACATTAACATAGCACCATGTAAATTCCATTTTCTAAGCATTACAACCTACCATTTTAGCATATATTTAGGTGGAATCACTTCAAACCCATCATCATACATCACATTTCATCATGAAATACATCTAATCAGATTATCACTACCAATTCACATGTCATTTAGGTAGCTTTGTAACAACAAGTGTTCACCTTAAGTTTTTGGTGACTAAACCATCAAATTGATGATCATGAATAGATACTACATAACAATACATGATCCTAATATCCAGAGATGCAAACATCATCAACCAAATTCAGAGATTAAACCCAATTTCAAATCACCTACAAAGAGAGGTTTAGAGGATGAAAATCACTTCCAATCCCACCCTCAATTGATAAAAATTACAGCTATAGCCTTGGTTGTGAAAAATTTGGTTTTTGAGGGCTTGAAGGAGGTGAGGTCGATCTCTTGGAATGAGAATGACGACCTCCCCCTTAATTTCCAGCATTTTCTTAATTAGCTTTTCCAAATTACATTATTAACCCCTAATTTTTTAGCTTTTAATTTATATAAGTCCGAAGCTTTATTTTACACTATAAACCTCCACCTTTCACACATATAGATAACTTTTATTTTACATGCTAGGAAATTTTATTTACTCCATGATATATTTAACATGGATCTAATGGAAATTCATCGTTAAAAAATTTCAGGATGTTACATTGGTCGGATGTGTAAATACATCCAGAAACCCTTTACGTCATCAACAACCAGGTTCTTCGAGTTTTGAAAAGAATCGGGTTCTTGCAAGCAAAGTTGAGTCGTGAATACAACCAACCAGATGAATATGTCATCGGCGGAGTAGGATAATGAAAGAAGATAAAGTCATTTTGCATAGAAAATATTTATACGGGAGATCGTATGAGTTATTCGAGTAACTTAAAACATTATATATATACATGGATATTTTTGGTTTATTGGATTTTAATAATAAAAGTTATGGTTTTTTGGCCGATATTAATAATCCGAGTTACATTTATTCCCTACATTAAACCGAATTATTAAGGTGTTGGAATCCATTGTACCGTCACTAAATCACCCTAACATCGTTAACTCTTTGCAGATGTGGCACATGACATGGATCCTATGTGGCTTTTATTAATTGAGTTATTAAAAAGAGGGACTACAATTGTAATTTATTTAAAGATGAACTCTTAAAAATTCAATAAAACACATCTTCACCAGCCACCCCCTTATCCCACCACCATCATCCATTGACATTGTTGCTCCTCCACAAACCCTAAAATCAAACCACCATCTTCTTCTGCCACCTACCTGTTGGATATTGGATGTTCAGACCCGACAACACCAAGAACCCGACCCGGTTTGACCCGTAAATAGTTACACTGAGGGCAACTAGATTAAAATCCGCTTAAATTGGTTAACCGGTATATCACGGAATTAGTAATTTATTTTATGTTTATTCTTGGATAATAAACATTTAATTAATTACGAACAATTATCCTTGCAATAATAAACGGAGTATAACGTTTTTGATTTATCGATTAAACGTCTACGGTGAAACTAATAAAACAAATAAATAGTTATTTGAATTTATAAGTTCTCGGGTTTACGAATTTTATATTAATAAACCAGTTTTGTTAATTCGTAAACTATGGTGGTTCATTTCGATGTAAGAGATTGACGAGGGGCCTAGACGAGATTTGGTTGCCTATAAATAAGCAACTAGGGATTAGGGTTGGAGTAGGGGTGTTCGCGGTCCGGTTTTTACGGTTTTTGGGTCAAACCATAAACCAAACCGTTAGTTACGGTTTTTTATAATCGAAAACCTAAACCGAACCGTTAAAAATTAAAACCAAACCAAACCGAACCATTACTTCCGGTTTGGTTTCAGTTTGGTTTTACGGTTTAGGATATTTAGGCTTTTAATATAAGTTTAGAATATAAAATTTAAATTAAAAGAATATTCGAAATCAACTTTATCAAATGTGGGAATGAGAATATGAGCTAGTCTACTATACTTGTCATCTCTAATTTGTTAATACAAAATCCACCTCTAAATAGAACATGTAACCTCCAAAACATGATGCAACTACTAAAGTTCATAATATAAACAATAGTATACTAAATTTCCAGGATGAAAACATGTCTAAATTTTCAGATTTTTTGTTATTAAACGCTGAGACCCAAAATCTCATTACAAAAAATAAGTCAATGTAATTTATATATATATTTATATACTATATATTATTTATTATATGTACATGGTCCGGTCCGGTTTTTTATGACCGGTTTTTCATAAAAACCGTAAACCAAACGGTTCACAACGGTTTAAAATTTTCAAAACCGACCGACCGTTCGTTAAGATAAAAAAAACCAACCGCGAAACCGAACCGATGACCGATTTGGACGGTTTCGCGGTTTGAAACCGAACCATGAACACCCCTAGGTTGGAGACCCCAATCTCTGCACCACTCTTGCCGTCGCGCCTCCCCTCCCTCTCACCGATCTCTCTCTCTTGCCGGCTCCCTTCCACGATGAAGCCTTTGCCGCTGGAGATTTGTTCGTCGCTCCTTCTGACGACCATCGAAGATCACCACCATCGCGACTCACCTTTATCCGAGATCACCGCCGCTGCGCGACTTGAGCCGCCGTCTCCACCGTCCCTCCTCCTTGGAGCCGACGCCGCCGCCATCCTAGGTCGTCGTCGCAACCTAGTTTTCTCCGCTAGATCACGACACCATAACCTTTCTTGTACGTCGTCTTTTTCACGTCGTCAACAAAGCGAGCTTTGTCGTGATAGTCGTTTTTTCGCTCCGGCTAGAAACCCTAGCCGCCATCACCGTCGCAACTCGTTGGTGCTCGCTTGTCCACCATAAACTGAATCGTTGCAATATTCAATGAATCGGTTCTAGAAGAGTTTTGCAATTTGCGAAACGATCTGATCTGAACGTCGGATCGGTTATTCCGTGAAAACCTAGAGTCGTCACGTTGTTCCTCGGTGTCTCTATCGTTTGTTAGATCACCGCGAAGGTATATCTAAACTTCGGTTTTGTTTAGATGTTTTTATTTCGATTAATGTAATCGTCATCATTTTCGCGTTAAATGGTTTACCGCGAAATGGTGTTTGCGTGATTAATAATTTTGGTGATCGTGATCTTGTTGACACGTTTTCGACACCAACGGTTTACGCTTCTAAAATTAGTAAATTTATTAATTTTGCTACGTAAACGGATTGCCGGTTTAATCCGTTTTAACTATTAATTTACTAAACCCGGTCGGTAATGTTTTAATTAATAGAAAAGTTTTTTTAACGTCACCGGGCACCCGTATACCACTGTCTGAAACCCAACAGTGGTATCAGAGCCTATATCACCACACGCAAACCCTAAGCGGTCGGTTTTAAACCGGTGGATTTCGCGAACTGGGTTAAAACCCGAAAGCCGCGAAAGATAAACGAATTGCTTTTTCCACATGTTTGGTCGATTTAACTCCACCAAACATTTTCAATTCGTTAATTGATTGTTTAAACGCACGTATTCGGCTAGACCCATATTTTGGTTATGATTGCTTGTCGTGTCTTGGTTTGGCCCATTTTGGCCCACTAGTAATTTGGTTTTGGATTAGCCCACTTGTTTATGGTTTCAAAAGTTGTATCTAAAATAGATTAGTTTTTATTCTATTTTTTTCCGTAAATGCTCACCTTCGTCGTAGACGAACGTGACGAGCATTGATGCGACTATCCCGTCGTGGCAAGCGTTTTTATCTAAAGACACTTCCCAGTATGGCGTGTATCCACAACCGGAAGACCGACAAATTCCAATCCATCAAGGAAAGCTTATAAAGCCAGTAGGAGCGTTAGGATCAACCGGATGACCTTTCCATACTCATCCTTATGGTTGATTTATTATTGTCCCAGACCTTCTTCGACATTGTCATTAGGCTCTAACAAGGTCAAAACCTCTTAATCCGAATATGTGTTTGTTTGCATGTGCGTATTGGTTGCTTGTCTTAAATCATTTAACGCGCCAACTAAAACTCCAAACTAAGTTTTAAACGGTTAAACTGTTTCACAATCAATTGTTTCGAGTCATAAAATTTACTTAGACTCGAAATTTCAGAACCAATTTTATTCGACTATGAACTCGAATTTTTTGATCTTTAAATATCGAACTTTTGATAATTGGTTATTATCTCGATATTAATAATAAAAGGAGGTTATTGAATTGACTGTCCCGAGTGAGATAGGGTTCTCATATAAGATTAGTCAAACTTTTAATTAATTAAAAACTGACTAATTAATCCTATCTGGTAAGCCGCAAAACAGATAGATTATGCCATCCTAGTCAAGTCTAACTTGAAACATATTTAACAATGCATCAGTGTTGGAGTATTTTAACACCGCACTTGGTGTTCATGGTATCTTCCAAGGTGTGTGCATTGGAGTATTTCAACACCGTGCATGCATACTGACCACTGAGGACATCTATCATTTTCTTTACGAGTACCTTGTGTTTTGGAGTATTTCAACACCGTATTCGTAGACAAAAACGGCATGGATGACGCTAAACGTATTTCACGAATCATTTCGCGAAAACCTCATAAATGGGAGTTGTGACTAGTTTTCACAAGAGACAATCGTTGTCCATCCGGTTACTTAGTGACCGGTGATTTCACTTAACACTGCCTTTGTGGGTCGACTACTAATTGGGTTCCCATATTCCTATTCAAAATTTGCTTGTCGTCTTTGAATACGAATATAACATCGAAACACTAAACCGATTGCTTGTTGTTTCAAATGGCTAATCCACCTGCCAACAATGAGGTTTTCCAGCTCAAGTCTCTCCTTGAGAAGGAGAAACTAGATGACACCAACTTCCTCGACTGGCATCGAAATCTGAAAATTATCTTGCAGATGGCCAACAAACAACGCGTGTTGGAGGCCGAGGTGCCCGAAGCACCCACAAATAACACTGCAGCTGCTCGAGCTGCACATGTGGCACTGAGAAAGGATGCCAACTCAGTTACGTGCCTCATGCTGGCAACCACGTCTATTGAAATTCAGAAGAGCATGGTTGACAGGACGGCGTTTCAGATGATCGGGGAATTTAAGGGCATGTTTGAAACCCAGGCCCAGTAGGAACGCTATGAAACCGTTGTCAGGCTCATCACCTGTGAAATGGTTGAAGGTAGTCCTGTCAGCACCCATGTCCTTAAGATGAAGGGCTACATCGACCGACTTGTAAAGCTTGATTACGTCATTCCTCAGGAAATGGCGACGAATTTGATCATCCACTCTCTTTCCAGCGCGTTCACTCCTTTCCGGATCAATTTTAATATGAACAGCCTGGTAAGACAGTGACCGAGCTTCACGGCATTGTTGAAGACTGCTAAGATTAATTTTCTCAATGGTAACAACAGCAAAGGCAAGTCGAATGATGTGCTCGCCATCCGATCTGGAGGTGTCAAGAAACCTGAGGTTAAGAGGAAGCCTGGGCAAAGGAAGAAGGGCAAGGGCGCTGCTTCTAGAGGATCTAGTAGCACCGCAAAGGGTAAGTCAAAGGCTTCAAAGGCACTGCCGCAAGCTAAGTGCCAGTGCTTCGAATGCAACAAGATGGGGCACTGGAAGAGCAACTGCCCTGAATATCTTGCCAAGGTGAAGAAGGCCGATGCAGGCGCTTCGGGAGGTATATATCAGTTACCTCATGTTATAAACCACTTCACTTGATCCTTCAAAATATATGTTTGACATACTTTACATTTTGTAGGAACGTGAAATCGTAGAAAGCAAGACAACCTCTAAGACATGACATCTTTGCATGATTGCAAACTTTGAATAAAAATCATGTCGTTTTTTAATTCTTGGTAGTATCTTTAAAACAACTTGTTTGTTTTCCCTGGCGGGGTCCAGATGATACAATTTTGCTTTTTTTGTTTGAATCTCGAACATACACTAAAGTTTCCGGTTCAAACTTTATTGATATGCATGTTTTTTCTACACTTGAAAATGTTTCACTGGTATGTAGATTAAATTTAAACATATATAACATGACGCTAAGCCTGGTGCTAATGATTTAATGATCTCGAGACTAGCCTAAATGCAAAAGAAGAACAATTGTTCTGTCATAATCCATTAAGGCTATGACGTCTCTTATTCTTATTGTACTTGTTACAACAGGAATAATCAACCTACCTTAATTCATAGAACCTTATGCCCTTTTTTGAATTGTGTAGCTTGAGAAATCATTATATCAAGTTGAACTTTTCTGAAATCACTTGCTTGATTTCGTCAATTCAAACAATAGGTCCTTTGCTTAGTTCAAACGCTTGTTTGGAAAAGTTCAAGTCACCAATGATGCTTATGTAAAACAATCACCTGATTGA
>JBCNJP010013260.1:0-12602 GCA_039602395.1 Deinandra increscens subsp. villosa
GATTTGTTCGTATCCGATTGATTTTCTCGCGTGAACCGAGAATATTCAATCTAAAAGTATATCACGCTTTCGAGATTATACAAGTTTTCTAACACATTTCCATTCATGAGTTCTTATATATGTGCTTTCATGCTTTTATAACACCTCATAAAATAAACAAATTTCTTTTCTTAAGAACAAATACAAGTTCGCTACAAAAAGGATAATGGTAACCCAACCATTAACTACCATTAACTACTCAATTCTATTAAATTTATAGTAATTGAGATGTATGTCGTACCATTATAGAATTTCTAACTTGTTATCGGCATGTCAAACCCTGACAAATAGGCTAGAAGGGGGATTGAATCAGAACACAAAATAGCGAAAAATAAATTACATTTTATTATTAATTAATGAACCATATTTTAAGACTAATTCATTCGTTGTGTAAAAGACGTCTATATGTTCTAAGTGGGCAATCCGAATACTAAGTAAGGTCTAGCATCCATGTAGAATATTGAATAATTGCGGAACATCAATATTAACAATCAAGAACGTAAAACTGAAATTGAGAAAGCAATTGAACTCGTTTATTGATTACGAAAGTGTACGAGTTTACAGAATGAACAATGATTACAAAATGAGAGAGAATTCGGAAAAAGAAAAACTCAACTACAACGAACCCTAACTGAGCTGATATATCCCCAACTTGACCGTTGACACCAGTAACAACCAAGTTACCATTTTAGTCCCTGAAGGTTTAAAAGTATTAAACCCGATATAAACCTCAACTTTGAGTAACTTGTCAAAATGCACCCAAAGTATAAAGTCAGTAGACTTCAGCCCAATTCATTTACTCTCTCGGTTACTTTCTCAAAACAACTAAAGCTTGTACACACATCTTTCAATCTCCACCTTGTGTCAAGCTTCCCTGAACACAAGTATAACCAAGATATGACAACAATTATTCTGCATTAACACTAGATAACAGAGGTTCTATGAACTTGAATACCTTAGTGTGCTTCCTAATTATCATCATACCAGGTAACACTTTTAACTAATCACTTAACCAACCTGCAATGCATCTAAACAGAACTGAAGTTTACTAACAGGAACCACTTTAGTAAACATATCAGCAGCATTGCTTGCAGTTTCCACATATTCCACAGCCACTTTCTTGTTATTCAAAACTTCCCTAATAAAATGAAGTTTCACATCAACATGTTTAGTCCTGCTGTGAAAAACTTGGTTCTTAGCCAACTGTATAGCACCTTTATTATCACATTTGACAATAACTCTTTCACTATACAATCCCAGTTCCCTAGTAAAGCCCTTTAACCAAAGTGCTTCTTTTATAGCTTCTGTCAGAGCTATAAACTCAGCTTCAGTAGTAGACAAGGCTACTACATGCTGCAAAGTTGATTTCCAACTTACCAGACCTCCATTAACCAGAAAAGAATAACCTGTAATAGATCTCCCATTGTCCATATCTTTAGCAAAATCTGAGTCTACAAAGCCTAGAATCTGCTGACTTGATTCTATTCCATTTCTGCCAAAAACCAGTCCTACATTTCTTGTCCCATTCAAATACCTTAGGACCCACTTAACAGCTTCCCAATGCTTCTTTCCAGGACAACTAAGAAACCTGCTCACTAGCCCTACACTATAGCCTATATCAGGCCTTGTACAGACCATCAAATACATCAGGCTACCAACCACACTAGCATAGGGTATCTTTTCCATTTTCTTTCTCTCTTCTGCAGTTGTAGGACTATCTCTCCTGGACAATTTAAATTGCATACCCAAAGGAGTTGTCACAGGTTTACTCTCAGCCATGTAGTACATATCAAGAATCCTTTTCACATAAGATTCTTGATGCAACACAATTTCACCTTTAGACCTGTCCCTCCTAATTTCCATTCCTATGATTTTCTTTGCCTCTCCCAGCTCCTTCATCTCAAATTCTTTCATTAACATTTGCTTGGTGGAAATAATGACATCTTTGTCCCTACAAGCAAGCAACATGTCATCAACATACAAAAGAAGATATACATACCTGTGCTTTCTATACTGTTTATAATACACACAGCAATCATAGGCACTTCTCTTGAACCCCTGCTTTATCATGTGGTCATCAAATCTCTTATACCACATTCTGGGAGACTGTTTTAACCCATATAATGATCTTTTCAATAAACATACTTTATCCTCCTGCCCCTTCTTTTCATATCCCTGAGGTTGTGACATATAGATTGTCTCTTCAAGATTGCCATGAAGAAATGCAGTCTTGACATCAAGCTGCTCCAATTCATAATCACCCTCAGCTACAATTGACAGCAGTATTCTTATAGAAGTATGCTTTACCACTGGAGAAAATATTTCATTGTAATCAATTCCAGCAACTTGAGTAAACCCCTTAGCCACCAACCTAGCTTTATATCTAGGGGCTTCACCTTCATTCATCCCTTCCTTAAGTTTATACAACCATTTACATTTAACCACCCTTTGTTTCTCAGGCTTAGCTACTAATTCCCATGTTTTATTTTTCATCAATGAATGCATTTCATCATCCATAGCCTGCTTCCACAATTTCTTCTGATCACAATTGATTGCATCAGAATATGACATTGGCTCTGTCACACTTTCTTGAGCAGCAACATGAAATACAAATGCTGCTAAGTCCTCATCAGATCTAAATCTGATAGGAACTACAACCTGTCTTCTAGTTCTATCTCTAGCAATACTATAGTTAGGCATAGTAGTATGCTGAAAACTAGAATTTGTACCTTCAACAGTTGTATCCTGAGATGATGAACTCTCATCAGTTTCTTGATCACATTCCTCATTAACTCCAGGCTCCACCTCAATTTCAACTACCTTATCTTCTCTGGTTTGTTTATCCCCAGTCTTTAGTAAATCATGATACATCACATCTTCATTAAAGACTACATCTCTGCTTATTATTACCCTAGGTCTCTCTTCCTTCATCTTCCACAATTTATACCCTTTTACTCCCTCTGGATATCCAAGCATGACACACTTTTCTGCTCTTGGCTCTAACTTTCCATTGTTTACATGAGCATAGGCTAAACTCCCAAAAGCCCTTAAGAATTTCAAATCAGGCTTTGAGCCAGTCCATAATTCCATTGGAGTTTTCATGCCTATTGCAGACGAAGGTGACCTATTTATCAAATAAGCAGCTGTTGTTACAGCTTCAGCCCAAAATTGTTTAGGCATCCCTGAGTTGCTTAGCATGCACCTCACTTTATTTAACAGAGTTCTGTTCATCCTCTCAGCCAGTCCATTCTGCTGAGGGGTATATGCCACTGTTTTGTGCCTTGCAATCCCACTATCTTTACACAACTGATCAAAGGACTTGTTACAGAATTCAAGTCCATTGTCAGTTCTTAATTTCTTGATCTTCCTCTCAGTTTGTCTTTCTACTAATAGTTTCCATTCCCTAAATATCTTGAAGGTTTCATCTTTGGTTTTCATTACAAACACCCAAACCCTCCTGGAATAATCATCAACTACTGATAGAAAGTAATGAGCACCACCAAGTGAGGCATGTTTAGTAGGACCCCACAAATCAGCATGTATGTAATCTAACACCCCATTTGAACTATGAACCCCTTTTCCAAACCTGACCCTTTGAGACTTTCCCATTATACAATGTTCACAAAACCCAGGGTCACAATTTTTAACCTTATCAAGCAACCCTTGTTTATTCAACTCATTTAAACCCTGTGCACTAATATGCCCCAGTCTCTTATGCCATTTCATAGCATCAGTATCCAATTTACCTTCTATGTTGTTTGCACTGCACACAGAGGCACATCCATCTAAAAAATAGATGTTATTACCTTTTCTTGTTCCTGTTAACACAGTCATTGACCCCATTCCAACCTTGACTTTCCCATTTTTCATGTTGACATGGTAACCATCACATTCCATAGTTCCTAATGAAATCAGACTCCTTCTAAGGTCAGGAATGTACCTTACATCTTGAAGCTCTATCTCAGTCCCATTCTTCAAGACCAAATTAACTGTGCCTGATCCCAAGATTCTGCAATCTCTGTCATCTCCAAGTTTCACTGTGCCCATATCTGTTTTCTTTAATTCCTTAAAGACTTCTCTGTTGGGTGTCATATGAAATGAACATCCAGAGTCAAGAACCCATTCATTGCTTGAATCAGACTTCCCTGAATCAACCATAAGAACATCAGCACTGTCATAGCCTTCTGATTCTGCATCAGTATTATAACTTGCCCCTTTTGAAGTACCTCCTTCATTCTTGTTCTTTCTTCTCTCAGGACAGTCTTTCTTAAGGTGCTTCTCAGATTGACAAATATAGCATTTCCTCTTAAACTTGGACTTTGACCTGTGTTGAGACTTGCCTTTTGAATTCTTGTAATCTCTTGTTTCTGTTCTTCCCCTCACATACAGTCCATCATTACTCTCACCCTTTGGACTCTTGGTTTTTCTTCTGTAATTCCTTAGAGTTCATAGCTGCCATTACATCTTCCATAGAAATCTCTTCCCTTCCAAACATCATTGTATCCACAAAATGTTCATATTCACTTGGTAATGAAGATAAAAACAGAATTGCCTTATCTTCATCTTCAATTGTGACATCTACATTTTCCAAGTCAAGAGCAATCTTGTTAAACTCATCAATGTGGTTTTCAATGGACTTACCTGGAGTCAACTTGAAAGTATACAATCTCTTTTTCATGTACAATCTATTTGCAAGAGACTTAGTCATGTATAGACTTTCTAGTTTCATCCAAACACCAGCAGCAGTATCTTGTTTCGACACTTCCCTTAACACTCTATCTCCCAAACACAAGATTAAGGCACTATGTGCCTTATCAAGCATTTCTTTCTTTTCTTTTTCAGTAAGTTCTTCCGGTAAGTTCGCTTCCCCTTTCAACGCATCATACACTCCCTGATGTACCAGAATCGCCTTCATCTTCAACCTCCAGAGATTGAAATCATTCGATCCATCAAATTTATCGATGTCGAACTTTGCGATTGACCCTACCATCTTTACCGAGACTGCGCGAAGGTGAGAAACCTCCTTGTTCTTGATTCAATCGAGCCACTGGCTCTGATACCAATTGTAGAATATTGAATAATTGCGGAACATCAATATTAACAATCAAGAACGTAAAACTGAAATTGAGAAAGCAATTGAACTCGTTTATTGATTACGAAAGTGTACGAGTTTACAGAATGAACAATGATTACAAAATGAGAGAGAATTCGGAAAAAAGAAAAACTCAACTACAACGAACCCTAACTGAGCTGATATATCCCCAACTTGACCGTTGACACCAGTAACAACCAAGTTACCATTTTAGTCCCTGAAGGTTTAAAAGTATTAAACCCGATATAAACCTCAACTTTGAGTAACTTGTCAAAATGCACCCAAAGTATAAAGTCAGTAGACTTCAGCCCAATTCATTTACTCTCTCGGTTACTTTCTCAAAACAACTAAAGCTTGTACACACATCTTTCAATCCATTTAGGCATCAGCACACACATTTAAGATCTGACACCAATCTTCTAGTATACTATGTCTATATCCAAGCATAAAGATGACCAAAGGATAACTTGTTACCGAGTACATGAAAGACATGCAAAATACGTCGGCTAGAAGTTGGTGATCGAGCTTATGAGTATAAGACATAAGTAATAACAATCAGTTGAGTTGTAACCGTTGTTTAAATTTTAATAAAGATTTCTTATTATTTAAAAAAAAAAGTTGCAAATCAGTTGTGATATATTAGACATGCACACAAACATTAATATGAGGCCACAACCAAGCCTAAACCGGGGATATAACCGAGGTGTATATGTGCTTACCTCCGCATGAGCTAGGCCCTGCAACACCACAAGAAATGTAAGTATTGGCGGGCACGACTTTAGCAACGACATCAACCTTTAGCGGCGACACCTTTCGCGGTGACGCTCTCCGCTATTGAGCCCTAATCCGTATACGCACCCAGGATTTAATTCTGAGCGTTGATTTTTATATTGATCATGACGGCTAGGGTTTTATCTAGCTCTTAACATTAGTGACAACACCTTTAGCGTCGACATGTCACCGCTAATGCCCAAATTTTTTTGATGGAGGTATTTCTCTCCCTCTCTTCAGTTCGTCTCACTTTGCCCAAAAATACTCAACCCAAGCCAATTCTCCCCACCATGCATCCTTCCATCTCTAGTCGGTTCTCCCCTCTGCGCGACAACCTTTTACCAACGCCACCTACGATTTAAAGTCCGTTTTGAAGCTCCAACACAGCCATCTCCGACTTGAACCTCCGATTTGAAGCTGCACGATAGCCACCTCCGATTTAAAGCTCCACCACATTCTGGACATTCACGATGCCGTTTACAAGATGAAAGAGTAATGATTCTTCCTACTTTTTGTTTGTTTGGATGATATCTTCTTGTTTGAACTATAGATGGTTACACGTTTTTTATATCGAATCTTCATCAGACTAAATAACACCATCAGTTGAATATATAATTATTGTTGATATATATATAATTATTCCAGACATAAACAAGTAATTACCATTTGCATTCAAGTAGGGTTAGTACTCAATATTTCATTTGATTTTATTACCCTTTTGTGACTTGTAATTATGCTAATTATGTTCAATATGATTTCAAGTTCTTTCTTTGTTTTGTAGCTGATTGTTTGGCATCATAGGCATTTACGATTCTCCTAAATAGAGATTATTATAGGGCAGTTAGTAATGCTTGTATTTGATCCAAGTTGATGATGATTATGGAAGAACAGTGGGAGGATTATGATTAAAGAGATTAGGGGATCCAACCAAAAGAGAGGTATTTGCTTATTTGGTTCTTTCTAGACTTTGACTTGAATGGATGATTAACTAATGGGATCCCTTAACTAATGCTTCTATTATCTTAAACTTGTTCTTTTCATAGACTCGACGGTGATTTGCTTCACGAAATCACTTGAACTTGCTCGACAGATTATTCTTGACCTCCGCTTAGAACTCGCGACAGCCACTCTCGGGTACTAATTAACCTTCTAATTTCTCCACTTTAAAAACTGAGTTGGTGTGCTTTCTTTGTTTTTGAACTCATGTTTAGAAATGTATAGATGAATTGGTTTTTATGCTTAGGTTCGGTTCTTTTTGCTTGTCATTGAGTTAGTTTATTATTTCACTTATGCTATTAGAACTTAATTTCAATTATGTATAGAATTAATTGCACTTATCTTGAATTGTAAGGTTTAATGTTCACATGTTCACTTGATTATAGTTAGTTTGAATTTTAGTGTTAATGCTCACATGTTCCCTTGATTGTAGTTAGCTTGAATTGTAGGGTAATTCTCACATGTTCATTATCGATTCTAGTTAGCTTGAGTTGTGACTATTTTGTAACCACTCACATTTCTTGCCTTTAGGGTCTTTTTAACTTAAACCCTAATTTATGTTCCGGTTGCATGATCATGTCTGTCGATAAAAGTTGGATTACCCATCAAAACCGTATATCACCCGAGTACGAGCAAGGATTCCTCTCTTTTTTTAGATGTGTAAAGGACAGATCGACTCCGCAGGTCGTGCTAGATGTGCGTGTGCGAAATATCAAAATACTCGCGTATAACCTTCACAAGAAATGAAACAACATATACATGTATTTGGCATCTATCAGACATACAAGTATTGGATCTATCACGGTGAAAATTTAATTACTGCACTGAAGTTGTAGATGACGTTGCGCTAACGAACAATATGCAAAAAATGAGGCTAATGCAAGAGTTCGCAACATTTTTTTTCTTCACAAAAAGGCTGTTTTAGCTGAAGTTGCATTAGACTTAATGCAACCCTTTTGTTACATAACGCAACCTTTTATACCTAATGCAACCTTTTAAGAATGCAAATCGTTGGGAAAAACGTTGCATTAGGTAATAAAAATGTTGCATTAGGTCTAATGCAACTTTAGCTAATGCAATATTTTTGTCAATAAAAATGTTGCATTAGGCTCATTTTTTTGTAGTGATGGTTGGTGCTCTCGTAGACATTATGGATGAGCGTACAGAAGAGGATACTGACATCGATGAAGGGAACTTAGCCACAGAGAGTAGCGATGTCCGTGATGTTTTTGAAGACCTGTTAAAGAAAGTCCAATCAAAATTATATCCTGGTTGCACTAAGTTTTCTTCCTTTGACTTTTTAGCAATGCTTATGCATATCAAGTGAAGAACAAATGGACTAATAGCTCATTTGATGAGCTCCTCGAGTTGTTGCAATATTCACATCTAGGGGCAACATGATTCTCCATTTGCATTATGTACCCAAAAAGACATTAAAGAAGATTGGTTTGAGGTAGGAGGCGATACATATATGCAAAAATGATTGTGCTCTCTTCTAGAATGAATACTTATGTGTCTTAATTTATATATAAATCTGACAAATTTATCCCTGATTACAATGGTTTATATTTCAAATTCTCGAGAATTAGTACTTAACTAGTTTATATTTAAATTTTGTAGGTTTGAGTTATGAGAAGCTAGAACGGTAAAATTGAGCTAAACCCGAAAGCGTTAACTTACTTTTTTTTTAACGGTAATTTGGCTTAGCGGTGTATCGGAAGTGGTTACCCTGGACCTACCCACTGTCCCGAGTCCGAACCTCATAGCGAGGGAACCCGGGAGTGCCCCCCATTTGCACCATCGGGCGGGAACCGGGCAAGCCCGTAAACCCTCCTTTGTGACTCAGGATCAAGCAAGTTCAATCCTTCATTGTCCACCAATATCTCACAAAGTGGTGTGAGTGAGACTAGAACATGGGTCTCTTCAACCACAATCTTATAATTTAACCACTACACCAACTTTGCTTGATACCCGAAAGCGTTAACTATTCTTAGTTGTCGTGGCGCTTTAAAACAAAAAGAACAAAAAATGAAAAGTATTCATTGGATATATTGAGGTCACGTGGAATTCAAATTATGACAAGAAACTAAGAAAGGCTAGCAATTGGAACTTTGGATCGGCTAGCAACAAGAATAAAAAGGAAAAATGGGCTTAGGAATAAAAACATAATTTTAAAGATATATGTAGTCCATGGGTTTGTATGGACTTACAAAAACAATGGGCTCACGTGAGATAGATGGACAGGTTTAGGTCATCAACAATACGTGTGCTATAAAATAAAAAGGAGAGCTTCACCTGAAAAGGATATATTCGGACGTGGGGAAGCAACTTTTGACGGCTGGAGGTATTATTTGGAGAATTCGGAATTCTGACTTTGGGGAACAATTAGTTCGAAGGGAATTTTAGTCGAAGAACAAATTATGGACGGCTGACAACAATTCGAAAGAACAGAAGAAAAAGAATTCGAAGGAAGCAAGCAGGCATTTAGGTAAACAAAAAGGTCAAGATAATTAAGTAAGCACACGAGCTGTTGAATTAATTTTTTTATTTTTTTGATGAACGGTAACTTTGTTTCGGTTTGTGTTCATCTTCGCATTATAATTCCCGGGTAAATATTTGTTGCTACTTAGGTTAAGGCTGAATACTCGTTAATTTTGTGTATTGTTTCGGTTTATGGTTTATTATGTTGGTTTACGATTTTGGTAAAGAATCCAGTTACTACACATTTGATGTGTGTGCATGCTTAGATTAGGCTTATGATTGTTTCCGATTCCATTTGTTGCATGTGAAGGTCTTTCAGTTTTGGTAGCGAATTAGGTCGCCTATTCTGTGTTCGTGATTAGTTTATGGTTTGTTGACCGACACACTTCATAGGAATATGAATTAATTATTTACTTGATCTTAATGTTTTGCTTAACCTAGAAATCTTGGAGGTGATAGGTTAGGTGGGTAGTCGGTTGCATTAGGGTTTTAGGTGTAAATGACTTGGGAGGGGGTTTCCTAAGGGTTCTTAGTGATTCTGCCATTCAATGTCATTACGTGTAGTTCTTAGGTTACTCCTTTCATCTTAGGGTGTATCGAGGTAGAGAAATCCAGTATTATGTTCGAGTACTAGAGTATTGTTGGAGAATCCGAGAGGTGATTGGACTAACTAGTGAGCATATTAGGGTCCTTAGATATCCTTTTAGGTCACACCCAAAGAATGATCTGATCTGGGATCCACCAAGAGTCTATAGGTTCCTTGTTTAAGATTCAAGTTCCATCATAGTTTTTCATGGCCGAGAGAAACCGAGAATTGCAAGTAGGATTCTTAGCTAGCCTAGGCAGTACTTTCTCCGTATCCGAGTTCGTTTGTTTTTCCTGATTATCAGTTTCAGTTGTTTTAGTGTTTTCCTTGGTTTAGTATTTTCTAAGTTTAATTCCATTTCAAAACAAAAATAATCTTTTGTTTAGTTGAGTCGTTTTTCAAGCGTTATTCAGTTATTCTAGTTGTAGGATCATGGTTATGCACTCAATATAACCTCATAAGATTACTCACAAGATCAACCCGACGAAAACAAGTTGATCTTCACTCTTACTCACAAACAGATTTAGCTTGAAGTTGTTAACAAACAAAGTAATAACATATGGTATTACGAAAACTTGACACTACCATTGTATCATCTCAACAACTATTACAATGGTTCTCAAGCGTATGTTACTAAGAGACCGAAAACAATATATATAGTGCTAAGAGGAAATCAAAGATAGCCCTTGATTTCCCTAAAGGTCATCTTGACCGTTAAGTACATAAAACATAAAACCGGTTACTACAAACGTTATACATTGGATAAAAATATCAACAAGACAGTTAAACGCTAATGTAGTGGCGGGAAACATGTTGTTTCTGATTCAGATTACAACAATACTTTGTGTCAGTTCTGAGATAAGTACAAGAGAATAATCAACTCCGGATGAATTCTCCTTCCAGGAGAACTCGAGTTCATCCGGAACAAGTACTTTTCCAGGACAACTTGAATCTTCCCGGTTAACTGCTGCTTCCGACTTAACTTGGTATCTCCAAGACAAATTCATTCTTCCGGAACAAGTGACTTCTCTCGAAACTTTCTCTTCCGGTTGAACTTCTCCCGGAGCAAGCTAAACTTAGCATTTCCCATCAAAATTCATTCAAAGGTTATTTCCTTACACTAGTGTCTTTATGGGTTCGACGTCTGGACTTCCTATAGCTATATTACATATGATAGGTACACTTGTCTGTCGCTTGTGGTATGCTTTCGGGTTTTCAGGGTTTTATTACTCACTATGTTTTAGGTAGATTTTTATATACCATGTTTTGTACATCAAGTTTTTGGCAACCTTACCGGGGATCACAAGTTTTCACTTGTTGCAGAATTGTCTTATTTGTAATGAGAGTCAGTGAGTCGATACAAACACAAATGGCAAAAAGGTACCTCACATGGTATTAATACTTTCCTTTGACCCACATACTACAACATTTGTATTGTTCAAGGCACACGACAAAAGAAATGATCTTGCATAGTACGGGACGATTAGAAAATGGTACGATGCATCATCCTGCTGTTGGATTATCATCTAAGGAATTTGATATAAACTACTCTAATCTCTCGAGGGAACCACGAAATGTTCGCCTAGGGTTTACCGCTGACAGTTTTAATCTTTTTGGTAACATGAGTTCGACTCATAACACGTGGTAGGTTGTACTTACCACATACAATCTGCCTCGATGGCTATGCATGAAAGAGTCCCAGTTCATGTTGACCTTGTTAATTCCTAGCCTTAAATCACCCGTGAAGAACAAGGATGTCTTCCTTAAGCCGTTGGTTGATGAGCTTCGACATTTATGGCATTCGGGCGTACGTACCAAAGATGCAGCGATAAAAACATTCTTCACAATGAAGGCGACGTTTTGGCCCATAAATGATTATCCAGCCAATAGTAGTCTATCAAGTTGGAGCGAACACGGCGACATGGCATGCCCGACCTGCACAAAGACACCCCTTCAGTACGTGTAAAAAATAAAGTGGTATATGTAGGTCATTGTCGGTTCTTAGATGATAATCATGAGTGGAGAAAAAGTGTGGAATTTTACGGGAAACACGAAACAAGTGGCCCTCCAAAACAATTTAGTGAAGCTGATATAGAAGCTCAACTCGATTATCTATTTCATCGTCTACGGGGCAAGCTAGCATCCTAATTTTGGAGGTGTTACTAAAAAGCGAGAGAGGCTCGAATTGAACTGGTCCAAACGAAGCATATTTTTCGAACTTGAGTATTGGTCTTCTCATAGCTCAAGCACAACTTAGATGTAATGCATATCGAGAAATATGTGCGCGACAGTTTGCTAGGTACTCTTCTAATGAACGATAAGACCAAAGACACTCTAAATGCACGAGTCAACTAGGAAAATCAAAAGATTTGGTAGACACAATGGTTGGAACGAAAGGGTAACAAGGTCTATATGCCCCACCCAAAACACTCATTTCAAGTGATCGAAAGCTATTTTTTCAGTTTATAAAATATGTTAAACTGCGTGATGAGTTCGGATCATATATCAGCAAGAGAGTGACAAGAACTCGTTCTACCACTTCACTACAAAGGTTGTAATTTTCAAACATCTTTTGGTTGTTTTATGATTTCTTTTGTTATTTGCAAATGGGAGATACTAAAGTGTTTTAAATCATTG
>JBCNJP010013261.1:0-12601 GCA_039602395.1 Deinandra increscens subsp. villosa
CATGTCACACCCCAACCGACGGCGGAATTTACGTCGGGGCATGATGATTGTCCAAATGCTCATGACACTAATTAAAGTTTCAATAAATAATCATTACCAAATTCTGATGTCGAACAATAGGTTCAATATACACAAAACATGACAAATAGATTGAGTTTGATTTAAATATTCTAGGTCCAAAGCATCCTAGATGTGGCATCAATCAAGAAAGGCTCAAACTGCATTTCCTGTAACATGTATAAAAATAGAGAGAGTGTCAACTAAAAATAGTTGGTGAGTAAACATAGTGTTTGAGTACATATAGTAGTTGAAAAGCGATTCATATGTCAAATCTAGACTCAACCATGTATGAATGAACCAATGTATGTGTGTAATCAAACCTTGATGACTTGTACCATAACCCGAATGCCGTCTATACAGTCAAATTCAGGTCATAGCTAATTGTGATAGGTTTCAATCACCCAAATGCCGTCTATACAGTCAAATTTAGGTGGGTTGTCAGCCAATAGATCTATCATTGTTACCGTAGGCTTGTATGTTAATGATTACACTGATGAATGATGAATGGTGAATAAAAATGTAATAGTTTGACATATAGCATGTGATCACACATAGACATATAATGAAATCGCGTGGTTTGTAAAATGAATAAAGAATTGATGTTTGAATGTGTAAACTCACAACACGAATCACCATTTCGAATGAATCACCATTCTAATGATAACACGAATTGATTATTTAATACCACAATGCAAATCATCATTTGAATGAATCACCATTCGTATGATAATGAGAGTTGGATATTGAAAGCCATATGTTTGTCATAGGATACATGTTACACCCCAAAATAGTAAATAGAGAGGGGGATATAAATACTCACTACTCAAATTATCATTTGAAGGAATCACCCCTCTAATAATAACCAGAGTTGATATCGCATAATATTCCACAGTAATAAAAAGGGGTATGAGTACTCACCTGAGGTGGTGAGTGAGATATGAAAATAGTCCAAGTGATATGAAGACGACTATCCGTGTCCTAGATTATATGAAGACACTGTAAGTCTATGATATATGATCGAATGTCTAAGTCACCCACTTAGACTGGTTGGGTCTTGTTTAAATGAGTTAACCACTTGACCGTTGGTGATATATATTGGTTTTTGGTTTAGTGTATCATTTGGAGAATTTGGACAGCTTATGAGTTGTGAATTTAAGTGCGTTTTTAAAATATCAAACTTTATCTAAAAATTATGAAACTTCACAGATTGTTAGTTCAATGTATTCTAAACAACTTTTGTTTAGATAACGTTTTAAGAAAAGGCTAAGAGATAGCTCGAAACAGCCTCACAAAATAGAAGGTACAGAAACGCGCACCTTTCTTGTAGGGACTGTTGTGAGCTGCTCGGTTTGAATTAAAAGGAAAACTATATATCGTTGGAAAGCTAACTCAACGAACTTAATCGTGGAGTCCGAGTTTGTTAAATTTGAGTTCGAAATGACCAAGATATGGCCGGTTTAAAGTCTAACAACGAATCTGTGATTTTCCAGAATTTAAAGTTGAGTAGTTTTCTTTTAAAGGTTTTTAACCAACAAGCCCTTTTTAATGGGTGTTTTTAGGTACGAGTATTTAAGAATATAAATATGACGTTTTCTCACAGAAATCTAGTAAGGAGAAGGTAGTGAAGATGACGGTTGAGCTTGGATCAACACTTGAAGCCTTGAGGAGTTCTTGAGCTTTTCTGACAGAAAGTTGGGTCGACTTTGGGAGGATGATTCTGGAGCGATTTAGGAAACCAAATGGTACAGAATTTAAGTCTAAAATGAAGTACTTTGAAAGAGGAAGAGATAGGAAAAAGAATCAAGTCAAACGGATGCCGTTTGGTACCTCAAATGTGTTACAGAAAGTAAGGTCGCACAGTAGCGAGATTCTGGAGTAGTCTTCGTTGAAAGCTGTCTACGGGGCTGAATTCTTATCGGATTTGAGTGAGGTCAGTTGGCATTTTTAGAGGATTCATAGGGGAAAATTTCTGTACAAGAATGGATGGTTTTCGTGGAAGTATGAGGGAGATATGGGTCATAGAAGTTGCTGTAACGAATCTGGTAGAATGGAGGTGAAGGTGTGAGAAAACTAGAGTTTGGCTTGGGTATTTATAGTCATCTTGAGGACTAATTTTAGACCTTGAGGACTAATTTAGTTCTTGAGGACTAACTTTAGTCTTTGAGGACTAATTTTAGTCTTTGAGGACTAACTTTAGCCTTTGAGGACTAACTTTAGCCTTTGAGGACTAACTTTAGTCTTTGAGGACTAATTTTTGTAGCGGTCCTTTTTGCTACCGAACAAACGATAGATAGCGAAGTAAAATGAGGAGTTTCAATTTGCTAAGATGTACTAATTAATGATCATAACTTTAGTGAGATTATAACTAACGGAGGTATGAATGTTTCAACTTCAACCGGAACGAAGTCCGCCTGAACCATTCTACCTGGACCTCAGCCGGAATGACATCCGGTTGACCTCGGTTTCGGCCGGACCACGCAGGTCCGCTTGAACTTCGGCCGGATCAATGTTCCGCGAGAATAATAATGATAAGAGTTTATAAATGTATAAAAGTGTAAAATATTATAAAACGTAACTTTTATAATCACTAATATTGTTTTATTAGTAATGCATAGTTGTAGATTTATCAAATATATCACCGTTGGTTTCGGGTTGGGTTGACTCGGGTATGACTTTAGAATGGATAATAGAAACAGGTCGGGTTACAAATATGGTAAATAGGTGGATGTCACACTTCAAATGTTGTCGGACTCTGTCCAAGTGGGAGATTGTTGGATAATGGTTGTCCAGACCCGAAAACAACAAGAACCCGACCCGGTTTGACCCGTAAAGAGTTACACTGAGGGCAACGAGATAAAAATCCGCTTAAATTGTTTAACCGGTAATTCACGAAATTGTGTAGTTATTTATTTAATTACGGAATATTATCCTTGTGATAATAAACGGAGAAAAACGTTTTCAATTAAACGTTTACGGTGAAAATAATAAATCAAATAAATTGTTATTTGAATTTATTAGTTCTCGTGTTTACGCCTTTTATATTAATAAAAGAGTTTTATTAATACGTAAACTATGGTGGTTTGTAGAGGCTAGATTATGAGGCTTGTAATATTAAATAAGTTGGGCTGGGCTTAGAGGGTTTCATTAGAATTATAGGCTAGTTTGCTATTGTATTTAGGCTAGTTTTTGATTGGGTTTGGGTTTACTATTGGGTTTATGATCCACAAGGGGCCCAATAGTAAACCCATTGGGTACCTATATAAACCCATTTGTGTTTATGATTAACTAAGCATTTGATATTGTTGTTCACGATTTCTTCGAGAGAGTTATTGTTTACGATCAGCCTTTCATTGCTTCAATAGTAACCGATTTCCACTCAAGATTCAATCTTTCTCATAGATTGAATCTCTTCTTCTACTATTTTCTTGAATCAATCTCTCACGAGGATTCCGCACTCGTGTTAGATCTTTATATCGTGTGTTTGGGAGATTTCCGGACCTACAATTGGTATCAGAGCCAAGAATCTTAGATTCGAGGCTCTCACGATATAGATTCAAGTGTTTTGCTGAGTTTTTGTTCGAGTTTTGTTGAAGATTCGAAGGTTTCAGGGAGTTTACGATCGTAGCTGCTGCTGTTCGTCGAGTTTCAGGAGTTTACGATAGCTTTTTCTGGGTTTTTAGTGTGTTTGCGACTGAGTTGGTTGAAGATCAGCTGTGTTTTCTGGGTTTTCAGCGTGTTTACGACCTAATCTGTTGAAGATCTGTTGAGATTTCTGGGTTTTGGTTGAAGATTGCCTGTTTACGACCCGAAGAAAGTTGTTCACGATTGTACTTGTTGGTTGTACTCGAGTTTACGACTTTGCAGAATCGTAAAGGGTGTTTACGACATTTTCAGATCGGAAATAGGTGTTTACGACTTTGTTTTTATCGGAAACGGTGTTTACGACCGCCGGGATCGTAATCGTTAATCGTAATCACGTTTACGATTATTTTAAGGCGGTTAAGGTGTTTACGACTGAAGGTGTTTACGATCCAGCAGGTGATTACGATCGTAAACAGGGTTTACGATCGGAAACAGGATTTGCGGCAAAAAGGTCACTATTTCACACTTTCACGGAAACGGGCGTAACTTTTGACTCGTTTGGAGTTAGAAGCTCAAATTTTTACACGACGTTCGTGACAACAAGCCCCAGAATTACCCCAGACTAACGTCCAGGGGAGCTCATTTGGACCACCAAATTCCACTCCGAAGGCCTCCGTTTTTCAGTTTTAAGTTTTTGATACTATTTTTTGAATAGTGTTTTTGCCGCTTTTGCCGTTTTTGCATATTCTTCAAGATTTTCAGAAGCTGCATATCTAAAGAAAGAAAATGAGTTCGGTTGAGAACAAGGATGATTTTGAAGCTGAAATTGACAATACTGAGATATGCCCCAATCCTACTTGTGCTCGTATAATTCCTGGACTTAGGCAAATTTGTAAGAATTATCAATTAGAATTATTTGAGATAAAATGCGAGAGGAGTTCTTTTAAGGGTAGATGGGAAAAGAATGAGGAGAAGGTAAAAGCTCAGAAACTAGACATTGAGAAATATCGGAAGCTAGCAACGGAGAAGACTATCTTACATGATCGGGCTAGGATTGAGATATCTGAGCTTACACAGAAACTAAATGAACTGCAACAAAAATTTGATGAGCTGCAAGTCAAGTTTGATTGCAATCAGGAAAGAAATCAGCGAATGCTCGATGCTGGAAAAGAATTGTCACATGCTGTTGTGACTGGTCAAGTTGGGAAACACACACCTGGATTTGGATCAGAAAAGACTGATAAGGCCTTGGCTGCAAACAACATTATTCCTCCACCAGTTCCCAGAGACATTATAGGAATACTTCTTAGTGAGGATCAAGTTGAACGAACCAAGTCAGATTATAAAGAAGCTGCTCCTCCTATTGATAGTGTCTTGGTTGGAACTACACCATTGACTCAAGAGGAAATAGACAACGAGGCAAACATGACATATGGTGAAGGGAGAATAGAGGACGTATCAAGAGATGATGCTGAGTACCAGGAGTATATCAGATGTCATAATTCCAAGTCTGATGATGTTGGGGTAGAGTTGACATATGGCCGTGTTGTCAACTCTACCCCAACATCATCAGACTTGGAATTATGACATCTGATATACTCCTGGTACTCAGCATCATCTCTTGATACGTCCTCTATTCTCCCTTCACCATATGTCATGTTTGCCTCGTTGTCTATTTCCTCTTGAGTCAATGGTGTAGTTCCAACCAAGACACTATCAATAGGAGGAGCAGCTTCTTTATAATCTGACTTGGTTCGTTCAACTTGATCCTCACTAAGAAGTATTCCTATAATGTCTCTGGGAACTGGTGGAGGAATAATGTTGTTTGCAGCCAAGGCCTTATCAGTCTTTTCTGATCCAAATCCAGGTGTGTGTTTCCCAACTTGACCAGTCACAACAGCATGTGACAATTCTTTTCCAGCATCGAGCATTCGCTGATTTCTTTCCTGATTGCAATCAAACTTGACTTGCAGCTCATCAAATTTTTGTTGCAGTTCATTTAGTTTCTGTGTAAGCTCAGATATCTCAATCCTAGCCCGATCATGTAAGATAGTCTTCTCCGTTGCTAGCTTCCGATATTTCTCAATGTCTAGTTTCTGAGCTTTTACCTTCTCCTCATTCTTTTCCCATCTACCCTTAAAAGAACTCCTCTCGCATTTTATCTCAAATAATTCTAACTGATAATTCTTACAAATTTGCCTAAGTCCAGGAATTATACGAGCACAAGTAGGATTGGGGCATATCTCAGTATTGTCAATTTCAGCTTCAAAATCATCCTTGTTCTCAACCGAACTCATTTTCTTTCTTTAGATATGCAGCTTCTGAAAATCTTGAAGAATATGCAAAAACGGCAAAAGCGGCAAAAACACTATTCAAAAAATAGTATCAAAAACTTAAAACTGAAAAACGGAGGCCTTCGGAGTGGAATTTGGTGGTCCAAATGAGCTCCCCTGGACGTTAGTCTGGGGGGTAATTCTGGGGCTTGTTGTCACGAACGTCGTGTAAAAATTTGAGCTTCTAACTCCAAACGAGTCAAAAGTTACGCCCGTTTCCGTGAAAGTGTGAAATAGTGACCTTTTTGCCGCAAATCCTGTTTCCGATCGTAAACCCTGTTTACGATCGTAATCACCTGCTGATCGTAAACACCTTCAGTCGTAAACACCTTAACCGCCTTAAAATAATCGTAAACGTGATTACGATTAACGATTACGATCCCGGCGGTCGTAAACACCGTTTCCGATAAAAACAAAGTCGTAAACACCTATTTCCGATCTGAAAATGTCGTAAACACCCTTTACGATTCTGCAAAGTCGTAAACTCGAGTACAACCAACAAGTACAATCGTGAACAACTTTCTTCGGGTCGTAAACAGGCAATCTTCAACCAAAACCCAGAAATCTCAACAGATCTTCAACAGATTAGGTCGTAAACACGCTGAAAACCCAGAAAACACAGCTGATCTTCAACCAACTCAGTCGCAAACACACTAAAAACCCAGAAAAAGCTATCGTAAACTCCTGAAACTCGACGAACAGCAGCAGCTACGATCGTAAACTCCCTGAAACCTTCGAATCTTCAACAAAACTCGAACAAAAACTCAGCAAAACACTTGAATCTATATCGTGAGAGCCTCGAATCTAAGATTCTTGGCTCTGATACCAATTGTAGGTCCGGAAATCTCCCAAACACACGATATAAAGATCTAACACGAGTGTGGAATCCTCGTGAGAGATTGATTCAAGAAAATAGTAGAAGAAGAGATTCAATCTATGAGAAAGATTGAATCTTGAGTGGAATCGGCTACTATTGAAGCAATGAAAGGCTGATCGTTAACAATAACTCTCTCGAAGAAATCGTGAACAACAATATCAAATGCTTAGTTAATCATAAACACAAATGGGTTTATATAGGTACCCAATGGGTTTACTATTGGGCCCCTTGTGAATCATAAACCCAATAGTAAACCCAAACCCAATCAAAAACTAGCCTAAATACAATAGCAAACTAGCCTATAATTCTAATGAAACCCTCTAAGCCCAGCCTAACTTATTTAATATTACAAGCCTCATAATCTAGCCTCTACAACAGTCAATTTAATAACCTCCTTATTAAAGACTACGTGTCGCGAGGCATTAACCAATTATTTTATCGTTCGATTTTATTGATCGAAGAATTCGAGAACAGAGTCGAATAAAATTGGTTAAGTTATGTCGAGTTTTAATTAATTCGAAACTCGATTCCAATTGATTGTAAAATAGTTTTAACCATTTAAAACTTAGTTTGGAGTTTTAGTTGGCGTGTTAAACAGTTTAAGACAAGCAACCAAAACGTACATGCAAACAGACACACATTCGGCTTTAGGAGGTTCCGATATTGTCAGAGCCTTATGACAATATCGAAGAAGGTCTGGGACGTAAAATTAAAATCAACCATAGGGATGGAAACAAGCATTCGGCCGACTCCAATGCTCCCACTAGCTTCAACAAGCTCCCACGTTACAATTGGTGTACGTCTGTCTTTAGGTCATGGATACTTGCCATGCTAGGGATCGTTGCAAGAATAATCGCCACGATGGGGTTGTCGTATCACAAGCTCGTAACGTTCGTCCAAGGCGAAGGTTAGTTTAACGAGAAAATAAATAAATCCTAATTTATTTACGATACAACTTTTGAACCCAGAAACAAGTGGGCCAAACCAAAACCAAGACATGAATGGGCCAAAATGGGCCAAACCAAAATACGATAACCAATAAGAGCCATAATATGGGTCGAGCCGAATATGCGCGTTTTAAACAATCAATTAACGAATTGAAAACGATTGGTGGAATTAAATCGACCAATCATTTGGAAAAGCAATTCGTATAACTTTTGCGACTTTCGGGTTTTAACCCCAGTTCGCGAAATCCACCGGTTTAAAACCGACCAGTTAGGGTTTGCGTGTGGTGATCAAGGCTCTGATACCACTGTTGGGTTTCGACAGTGGTATACGGGTGCCCGGTGACGTTAAAAAAAAACTTGACCGTTTAAATAAAACATTACCGACCGGATTTAGTGAATTAAGAGTTAAAACGGATTAAACCGGTAATCCGTTTACGCAGCGGAATAAATAAATTTACTAATTTTATACGCGTAAATCGAAGGTGTCGAAATCGAGTCAACAGGATCACGATCACCAAAAATATTTAATCACGCAAACACCATTTCGCGGTAAACGTTTTAGCGCGAAAATAACGATTACATTTAATCGAAATAAAACCATCTAAACTAAAATGGAGTTTAGATATACCTTCGCGGTGATCTAACAAACGCTAGAGACACCGAGGAACAACGTGATGACGCTAGGGTTTCACGGGATAACCGATCCGACGTTCGAATCAAATCGTTTAGCAATTCGCCAAAAACGTCTTTAACCGATTTGTTGAAAACTGCAACGGTTCGGTTTATGGTGGCGACAATCGAGCACCAACGAATAAAGACTATGAAGACGTCTAGGGTTTAGGCTAGACGAATAAACGATTATGGCGACAAAGCTCGCACTCGCGATATCGTAACGACGACGATAAGGCGAGTGGTTATAGTGTCGCGTGAAACGGAGATACGCTAGATCGCGACGGCGATCTAGAGTTTGATGGCGTCGGCCCTAAGAAGAGGGGCGACGGCGGCGGCGGCGGCCAAAAGGGCGCGGCAGCGGCGGCGGCGATGAAGGCGGCGGCGGCGGTGAGGGCGGCAGCGGCGGCTGCGAGAGAGGCGGCGGCGGCGGCTTCGTTCTCGGATGATGATGATGATGATTCCTTTGATTGTCGGATACAAGAACCAACGAATCAATCGCCAATTGATGAGGCTTCGCGAGGAAGGAGATGGCGAGAGAGAGAGAGATCGACGAGAGGGAGGGGGGCGACGGCTCCAAGGGAGGCGCAAGGGGGAGAGGATTAGGAACCCTTAACCCTAATCACTAGTTGCTTATTTATAGGCAACTAGTTTCCGTTTAGGCCCCTCGTCTATCTCTTTCATCGAAATGAACCACCATAGTTTACGTATTAATAAAACTCTTTTATTAATATAAAAGGCGTAAACACGAGAACTAATAAATTCAAATAACAATTTATTTGATTTTATTATTTTCACCGTAAACGTTTAATTGAAAACGTTTTTCTCCGTTTATTATCACAAGGATAATATTCCGTAATTAAATAAATAACTACACAATTCCGTGAATTACCGGTTAAACAATTTAAGCGGATTTTTATCTCGTTGCCCTCAGTGTAACTCTTTACGGGTCAAACCGGGTCGGGTTCTTGTTGTTGTCGGGTCTGGACAACCATTATCCAACAATCCAAACTTCCAGGTAATGATAATCGCCTGAATGCTATTCAACATTACCAGGGGCGGATCTATGATTTTTTTTATAGTGTGTTCATTTTTTTTTATGGTTTATCAAAAAACAAAATGTAAAAAAAATTCCGATTCAGTTTATTTGGGTCGGGTAAAGTAAGGTTGATCTGCACATTCCGAATTCTATATATATTAATGATGATTCACAATGTTAATATGTAGCTTAGTTGGTCTTCTAGGCCATTGACCCAGGTTCGAAACCATAAGCTATTCATTTTTTTATAGCGCAAATAGTTACAATTTTGTGTTAAAACGAAAAAAAGGAACTAACAATCCAGAGAGAGAGAGAAGATCGAACTCAGTACTTGTGGGTTTAAAGTAACAACTAGAACCAGTTGAGCTACGGAAACATTTGCAGTGACGGATTCACTCCTAATGTATATATAGATTCACTCCTACTTTTTATGCATAATTCCACTATAAATTCGAAACTCACTGGGTTCCCCGTGAACCCGGTGGATCCTTACTAGATCTGCCCCTGAACAGAACGGTAGAATTATGAAAGAGGGTAACAAGTCGCTCATCTGGGGTACCATATTTGTAGCGTTTTCTTTGTCCTCCAATAGGGGTGATTCGTCTAATTCGGCGGAAATGTTCTTACCCTTAAACATTAGGGCTTAGGGGGGCTTGTGGCGTCGTTAATCTTGGTCGGGTGAAAGTGTTTTAAGTTCAAGGTTTGAAGTTTTGGAGGAATAGGAGTGTGGTAGATGTTTTCGTTCCTTGGCGCTGTAAGGTTTTTGACGTTTCATAGGATGTGTCTCTTAGGTGCTTTTTGGTGTTCTTTGTGTATGTTTTCTTTGTCGTTCTCTAGCATCTTGCTAGTTTTTTAATGAATGGCAGTTCAATTTTTTTTTTGAACTTTTGAATATTTTTACATAATTGTTCCTTTAATTACTTTAAATATCAGTTCGAACTTAAAAAAATAAAAAGAAATGTTAAATTACATACAAGATATAAAGAAGATTTTTTTTGTATCTCCCCTCTAAAAAATATACCATGTACGGTCGTCCACCATACACACCCTCAAAGCTACCTCTGCACATAATATTACCTATGTGGTTTTCTAGTGTGGTTTAATTATTTTATTATTATTTTGTACTTTTTTATAATTGAAATTCAAATATAATTTCTTTATTTAACATAAATAAAACATTACAATACTAAAAATATTAAATTAAAAAATTAAAAAAATTACATCACATAAATAAATTAATAAAATAAAACGCTCTCAAACATTCTTGATCAAATCAGCTTTATATAAAGAGGGGAATTGCTAGAGGAATACTTTTTGTCGTCAACAATCATTATACTTAATTAATTAACATTAGGTAGGTTTATTTTATTCACGAGTACTTACCCTCAATTTGTCGAGTATATTTAATTAATAAACATTATGTTAACCTAGAACTACCCATAATTCTATTTATCTATAATATAATATACGTATAATATAATATACGAAGTAGAATATTTTGTTAATAAAAATGGATATCAAATTATTTGGAGTGTATTTTACCAAACTTCTAATATTAATATTGTTGTATTGTTGTTTTTCATTTTTGTTTTTTTGCATTGCACCGTAGATGGTGTAGAGGGAGAGAGCCTATAATGATGGTAGTGGTGGTGATGCTTGTAAAATCGTAAAATGATCGTTTCCATGTGAAGAACAAGATGAGACGGAAGCTTATGTCATTCAAATAGTATCGAATGCTTACAATTGAAGGAGCATACAACGATTAAAGCTTTGTGGGAGGTTGGACAGAACCTCCGCTCTCAACATAGACCTGAACATACCAAATTGACCAAAAACTTAAGTTGTCCAGCTAACCGGCACCTATTTATAGGTGGCTACTGCCCGATGAACCAGCCAAGCAACGAACCGTAAGTTCGTTGCTCACGAACCCTTGGTTCGTTGCTCACGAACCCTTGGTTCGTGGCCTGCTTCGTTGGCAACCTAACACATCATACATTCTAGATATTTAATTTATTCGCACACAGTAACGGCCACACAAGATTCTTGCTGTAATAGATTCCCCCTTGGACGTTACTGTCGAATGCAGGTCTTGATCTTCTAGCAATCTTCAGTCAATCTGCTGTGGACACTTCAAACATCAGCAAATTCGCCTTGAACTGAATTTCAGAGTTTGCAGGAAGCAGCTCGCAATCCCGTACAATCACCATAACCAGTAAGGTTTCCCTTTGCTTTAAGCACATCCATGGTGAGAACACTTCAATCACCTGGTGAAACATCTCAATCACTGGATATACAAGAATAGTTCACATCCATGGCGAGACTATATCTTCAAACCAGTTGGAATGTGATAGGTTCACTTCAACAGTTGTTTCGGCAATTGTTAAGATCTCTTGAACTTAAACCAACAACCTTAAACTGACTCGATTTGAATATTCACTTTTTCCACAAAAATGAAACTTTTAAAATTTTTAGGGTCCCTATTTCCCCCCTAAACAAGGGAAATATTCAATGGAATCTTTAACTTCCTTCAGTTTGTTTAGACAGATAATCTCTGATAAACGCAATCACCTAGATGCAATTTCTCAGATATCTTCAATATCTGGAAGTAATCATATCCATGTCTCTGAATCTCTATCCATCATCAGAAACACATGTTTTTGAATCTCTGTTCCTCATAAAAAACAATGACTACCCATAAACATATCTTTTGAAATTTGACAACTAACACACGACAAGTATCAGAATCTGGAATTCTTCAAATAAAATTCTTCAATCAAAGTCTTTAATTCTTCAAAATAACTTTTTTTTCAATACTTGGTGTGTGCTGAGGTGTCTTATAAAATATGGCAATACTTTTTCAAACCTTCTTAGCAGGTTTTAAGCTTTTAAATTTTATAAAACACGATTTACTTGATGACTACTATTTCACCATATTACATGGGCAAGTGCACTCATCGTGGAGCAGTATAGTAGTGGTAAGTTGAATCGGGATCGTTCAGGATACAATAGAAAATGAGGATTCTGGATATTCAATCCGCTGTTATCATCTAGCCAAATCTGATGTTAAGTTTTTTTTAAAAGGAATCTACCTATA
>JBCNJP010013262.1:0-12601 GCA_039602395.1 Deinandra increscens subsp. villosa
TGCGGGAAAAGGCCGGACTCCTTCAACTGACGGATGTCGCCGTCGGAAAAATTGTAGGTTTCTTCCTCATTATAAGGAAGAATTCCCTGGTCAACGAAATCCTCGGTGTTCAACGAGGAGGAAGGAGCGGCGGAACGAGTGTTCTTCTTCGCCATTGCCGGAATTATCTAAAGCGAAAGGAAACCGGAGAAGAAAAGAAGAAACTGACCTGGAATGTCGAAGAAGCTTGAAAGGGTATTTGGAAGAAGATGGTGAAGTTATGATCTCAGGATCTTGTATTTAAAGAAAAGTAATGATGGCTATCCCATCAGTTGGACGTCGTAAAAAACGTCACATCGCAACTGCTTTTACCGTGATCACACCGTGAACTTCTGGGTTTAAAACGAATCTCGCCAGCTGTAAATCTTATCCACAGGCAGCCGAGATTCGGGGGCAATTGTTAGGGGTCGATTTCAGGATGCTCACAGAAAAGCTACATAAGATCAGGAATCTCGCTGCAGTTTGGGAATCCCGTCTAGTCAGGTATCCTGAATATTTATTATCGACTAACCTTTATTTTTGCCATGTGTTTTATTTGTTTTCAGGAACGTTAAAGAGTTTAACTACCTCCTGAAGACTCGGTCTTAACTAACTTGCACGTGGTAGAGTGGGTCGAACCTCCTTCAACGGTCAAGAGAAGTGGGGAGAAGAGATCCCGAGAATCCCGGATAGTTAGTTAGTAGTTAGTTTGTTATATAAACGAGGATTCGATCAATAGGAACACACACAACACTCGACATAGTTCGATTACCACTGCAAACGTTGTAACACTTAGCTCTGATCGATCAAACCTCCAACCCCTTGTACCGATTTATTTGAATATCAATAAAATTGACTAGGAGGCGGCTATTCGGCCGGCTCCCGAGGTTTTTATCCAGGATTCCTAGAGGCAACTCGAAGGATTCTGGAGTTTTCCTCGCTAAATCCTTGTGTCACCATCCTAACTTGGATTATTTGCTCATTTGATCGTTAAGCACACTACCTCACAATCTAAGTTTGGAATACAGTATTCCTAAGTAAATTTTTGACCAAAACATCAGTCACCTTTTAAGGTCAGTGAATGTGTCTGGTAATTGATACATTAATCTTTGTGAATGAATTATCCATTAAATTCTATTTCATAATTGTTCAGTTTGAGGATCAAGATGATAAACTAATAATTCATTCAAATTTATTTCACTTTTTAACTGCTTTTAATCTCCCCCTAATGTTGGGAAAGTTGTTTCATGTAAACATAAATCTGAGTTGTAAATAAATCTATCACTATTGATAGTGATTCATACCCAACATTTATTTCCATCCTCCTTTGTGGTCCCATCTTTGTGTATCGTGGTGGAAAAATTTCAATATATATCACACAACCAAAAATATTAGATGGGAAATACTTGTTACTGACCATAAACCAAATATAACGGGGAGGAAGTATTATAACTATTTGGCCTGATGTGAATTAACGTCACTTCATGTAAAATCACATGCACCCTAAATACAAGCATAAACTTTGCTCTCATGATTATTGGCTTTGCAATCTGATGTGTGTGGTTTTGGACATTAAAAAGTTATGATTTTCGGGTCAAATTCGGGATAAATATATGTTAAAGTTGTTAATCTATGAACGTTTCTGACGAATATCATGATTTACAGGTGAAAATGGGCTTGGCACGAAGAACGAGACGAGAAACGAAGAAAAGTGAGAAAAAGTCAAAAAGTCAAAGTTCGGGTCAAAAAGTCAAAGTTCGGGTCAAAAAGTCAACCATAAAAGTCAAAGTCAAAATTTGGTCAAAACTGACCCAGGCCACGATGTTCATCCCACGGCCAAGCTCGGACCACGGGTTCGGCCTGACCGGATTGTCACAGGAAACCCAGGCCACGATGTCCATCCCACGGCCTGCAATTCATCCCACGGTCTGACCTAGGCCATGTGATTATCGCACGGCCATGTGAATCAGAGATCCAGACCAGCAAAATCCCATGGCCTGACCTAGGCCGTGAGGCCCATCCCACGACCGTGTAATCCAGGTCAAGACCACGACCCATATTTGGTTGTGAATTCGTCCCCTATAAATAGAGGGCTCATTTCCCCATTCAGAACATCTTAGAGAGCAGAGAAAAAGCCAGAGAAAGCCCTCGTTGAAGCCCTTTGAAGATTTGAAGATTTAAAGCCTTCGACGAGTCGGGAAATTAGCGTCTTTCATAATTTCAAGCTACGATTTGGTATTGTATTTATTTTTAGTCATGAATTCTTGTTTGAATCTGATTTACTCTTGTTTAAACATTAATATGGTTGGCTAAACTTATCGTATCGCTTAGGCGAGGCAAATCCAACCATGGTTTGACTTTACTATTGTATGGGTTTTGCTTATATTTTGCGTTTATGAAGTAAAAGTTATTATTGCTTTGATTTGGTTGATGAATTGAATTCCTTTATTGTGTCTAGTTAATCTTTGGTCTTGTGGAACCTAAACCCTAGCTTGCAAGCCATCTATCGTTAGGAGACTATTGTATAGCCGAATAACAGAATCTGCGGCATACGCGTGGACTAGAAATAGTCACGATCATCAGGGAACCATAGAATTCGATTAGGATTCCACCATAGGGTCTGAGTGAGAAATCACTTTATCATTAGCTAGTAGATACCCTTGCCATTGTCAAGTAGTCAAGCATTCACCGATAGCTCGGGTCTGTTCCTGCTTAGTCGTGTCTAGGGCCTGCTAGGTCAACCTATCAACCTAATTGTGACCTCTTCACAACTCTAGGATCGTTAGGGCCATACCTATCCTAACCCCTCGACCAGTTGTGAGTTGAGCCACCGATAACTCGGGACCCAGCCTAGGGCACTTTATAAACCCCAACCTTATCAGTACTTCACAATGGATCAGTAGTAACCGTTTAGGGCGTGTCTATAAGCCTAAACTGTCACACCCCCAAATAACCACTAACGGAGTTTATACCGTTAAGGGGCGCGACTAGACCAGGACCACAACCATTAGTTACAAATACTAAATGAATCAGAGTAAAGTCCAAGCATCAATAATAAAAACAGTTTCAAAATACGCAGCGGAATTTAAAAACATCAGTATCTTAGCACTAGCCACGTGCTTTACAAATAGTTATTTCAATTCCAATTTCCCAATTTAGTTTAATGAACGTAAAAGTCTTCGCGTGCCATGCCAACCTTCAACGGATACTCTTCAACGATCTGCAAAAGTGAAAACCACACAAGTGTCAACCTAACGGTTGGTGAGTTCACGGTGGGCATGACAAGCATTGGCCCAGTCTCAATAATCGTATGTATCAACATATATAAGTAGTATGGTTTTGCAAAACATTGCCAAGAGTTTGATTATCGAATATGCACTAGTTATGTAAGAGTTAAAGCAGTCAACCGATATCGCGGGTAGCTAATCCGGTTTCCATGCACTAAGGAAGTCGTACTAGGGCTGAAAGCTGACGTAACAGTGTACGGCATTTGCCGTTGTTTGTGCCTCCAGTTGTGTCCCATTTGGGATGCCCACAACTAAGAACAGGCTGATATTGCACTCCGTTCGGCCCCCGGCCGGTTGGCTACACATTTGTGTACCGCGGAGCAGGGTTTGTCAAACCCTCAGTAGATCTACCCAACATCCCCTCGCTTTCCAGATCATCAGTACTAAGTTGAGGTCTTTAAGTTTTTAAGCATCCTTAGAAATCATGTGATATCATTTGGTTTAGACTTTAACCTACGCTAGTCATATTAAAATGTTTAATTCGGATTTCATCTGAAATCCCAAAAAGAGTTTAAGTGTCATAATAGTTTGTTCCGGATTTCTTTTGAAACCCCGAGGATGGACAGTTGCAAGTGTTCCCCATAAAACACCCCAACTTCCATAACAGGTATCCCATTAGGCAATACCTCAAATTTGTCAGCGTTGTTTTCCGTTCAGTATGTTCGTTGTGACCCAAACGGGCTCACAAGTAAAGGGTTTGTGAAACTCACCTTAGGTTGCTCAGCTACACTTGTTAATCCGATTTGTGTTTGCTAACGAAGACCTAGTAATCACATTAAGGTCTTAGGTGTTAGGTTGTGTCTATCTTTAACTTAACGTCACTATGGCCCATAACATAGCACGTTTGAACTACGACTCGACATAACGACACACGACACCGATGGTTGATCATAAATCATGGGTTCATACATATCAGTAATCATAGCATATATCATCATGGCATAACACTTAAGCAAATTTCACAAGTTTGGTTTTTAGGTCAGGTCTTAGTTTCGCTAGCACAGTTTCGCTAGACAGTTTCGCTAGGTGCACGGGCAGCACTTTCGCTAGGCAATGCCCGGTGACACAGTTTCGCTAGGCTAGTTTCGCCCGAAACTGCTGACGCAGTTTCGCTAGCCTAGTTTCGCAGAGAAACTGGTTTGAACTTTCGTTCAGGTATTTCGCTCGGTAGTTTCGCTTGAGCTGGTCTGGTCAGGTTACCCGGCGACACTATAGTTTCGCTGGGTAGTGTCGCTGGAAGGAGATATAATTTCGCTACTTAGTTTCGCCCAGAGAACACGCAGTTTCGCTGGTCGCGAAAAACATACGGATTTGCCTAAAAATTAACCTAACAGCTTCTGATCTTACATGCAATCCATTATTTAGCATACATAGGCATTTACCAACCTAAATCAACAAGCTTTAGCACCTTAAACATGCATTTTGTCATCAAATCACCCAAAACACATATAAAACCCTAAAATGACTAAAATGGCATAAATCTCTATCATGGTTGGATTTCATACGCAAAGTTGGAGACTTTATCACAGATCTAGCATCCCTAGTCATAAATACAGAAGATCTAACAAGTTCATGAAAGATTGAGCATGCTTTATGAAGAAACATGTAGGAAATGCATGTAAATGGGTTTTGGAGACTCACGGTTGATCGAGGATCGATGGATGCTCTCTACCAACAGTGATAATAGCAGCAAATAGTGATATCTCAGCTGGTCCAGAAATCTCAGAGAGTGTGTGTGTGTTTGTTGTGTGGTTTGAGCAAATGAGGCTACTAGGGTTTATTAAGTTTATTTATATCAGAGGCTAGTTTCGCTGGCAGTTTCGCTGGCCAGGCGAAACTAGCTCTGATCTCGGGTACATTGGTCAGTCTAGCCAACTACCGGGCGAACCTGTAGTTTCGCTCGGTAGTTTCGCTGACTACCAAAATTAGGCAATTTTCACATAATCAAGTATTTACAATTTGTCATGCTATTCATAATATCAAATCATGCATTTAAATCTCATTGCACATAAGGACAATAAATAAGCACATAACACATATGGGCGGGTTCGGTGATCAACCAAAGGTCGTGGACGTATTCGGCCTAGTTTAAGCATTAGTTACCTAAGTTAACACTTATAACGTAACTAACGGATTTGTCTAACGGAAGTTAACCTTGAAATTCTTGGGTGTCACATAAACTGTGAACCCATCCATAGGAACTAGGTAAGCCTTGTCTTAGGACCCTAGTTCATCCTAGAGATAAGTCAGAACGCATTACCGATACACCTGTCAAATCTAAGTTGGAGGAGCCATGCCTAAGTGATCCTTTACCAATATATGTTTTCCAAACAACATTTTAATTACTGTCATTTTGAGTTAACTTTAGTTTTTTTCTAAATTAATTTCAAAACAAAACAAAAAAACCGGCTGAATTATAGATCGGCAGTTTTCAACAAGTCCGTGTCCCTGAGGTTCGACAACCCGGTGTTTACCAATATTGTGCTACACACAACAGGTATACTTGCCTTAGTGTGTTGGTATAGTCCCCTGGTGAATAACCAGTTCTATAAATTTAAAATTTAATAGTGTAGGACCCCACTTTTCATATACACTAAACAACACATCAAGTTTTTGGTGCCGTTGTCGGGGACGCGGTAACGTTTTAAATAGTCAAAATTTGTACTTTAGCCAAAATTTATAATCCTGCAACGCGCTGGTGTACGCGACGAAGTTCTCAATCTGAGCTATTCATACCTTTCGACAAACCTGAACGAGAGTTTCGACGCAGACGTTAACAGCAGAGGCAAACGATGGGCGACGCAGATCCGCCACGAAGAACACTTTCATCCTACACGAATCCGAGCTTGGCGGGAGCAAGCCCGAAGCATCGCGGTAATCGCTGGGAATGAGTCGTACACCATTCCACCTCAGGTCATCACTATGATCAAGAACTCAATCCAATTCGATGGATTGATAGACGAAGACCCTAACGCGCATATCAGGGCCTTCATTGAGGTGTGCAACACATTCAAGCTCCCAGGCCTGAGCGGTGATGCAGCCAAGCTACGCCTGTTCCCATTCTTTCTCCGATCAAAAGCCAAGGCGGACTCTTCTTTAAAGACTAGGAATGCTTTCCGTTAGAAGACTTTTACAGAAATGGGGATTTCTGTAAAAGTTGAGTTTTACAGATCTACTTCGGAAATTCTGAAGTAGTTCTGTAGGACTACAAAAGTCTGTAAATGGTATAGATTCTTCGTCTTTTCTCTTTTGATGATTTTTCTGATCTTTTCTTTCTAATACTTAATTGTTTTCTGTTACATTTAGAATTGTTCTAACAATAACGAATTTGGAACAAAGCCTCGAAGTGCCGGAGGAAATATGAATTCAGACCCAGACACTACCGCGTATTAGAAATAAAATGGACTCTACCTGAATGGGAACTGAGACGCATGAAAGGCACATGTTAAAAATGATTAATACAACGGATGAGATAAACCCCACAAGAGAGAAACGATCGCGCAGAGGCGAGAGGTTTTCAAGGGTTAGAGACGATAAGGTGACTAGAAAATGGAGTCGCACTGGCATAAGGGCAATGTGAAAGTCGAATTTGTGAACGGGAGGAAGACCCGATATGTTTTTGGGTGTCTCCGCTTACCCTTTCACTATGATGAGCTTCCACAATTTTGGGTTCTAGATGCATGCACTCTATATGCAAGTATTTATGGACTTGAGCCCACGAGACTGGTTTATCGTTGAGGATTGTCAGGACCTGAGTGTCCGAGCGAGATATGAATGATTTTCTTAAAGAACACTGAATTCTTGATGATAACTGAAACAAAATTTTGAGGGTACGCTGAGATAAGAGGAAAAAGGGTCTGAAGGTGCTAACAACGAACAATACCAAGACACAGAAATCAATGAGTTAGGTCGCACGATAAAAATAACTAAATGATTAGGAAGATTTAACTTTGAATGGTTAGATTCGATAACGGTATGTGTATAAGGTTATCTACTCGAGAGGTCGTATAGTCATAAACTCATACACATGCAATCCCGTAAACATGTGGGCTTGTAAACTCGTAAATTTCCAAATGGGTTGGCTCCCTGACACATATACCTAGGCGATACGCGAGAAATATCAAAACAAAGGCATTTAAATGGTTATTTTAGAATCTATTACAAAACAGGAGGGTCATGTGTGCGTAGGCTCGTAATCCTCTAATGTGCCCACTTATTTGCATGTATGCATGTAATCCCTTAACCACACAACTCGTAAACTCGTGAACCCACCAACGAGGATTTACCCAGCATACACACAACGATAAAGATGATTCGAGGAATAAACAATTCAGAATCCAAAAGAGAAAACACATATTTGGGTACATAGACACATAAATGACATAGAACGATAAGGTTTCAAACATCAACATGGATAGGGTAAATGATTATGAAAATTGGCATCGATATCGAATGATTACAGAACATTAAAGTAAGGTTCATCAAACAACATTTGAGTTGAAAGCTCCAACATGGGTTCTACGGTCAGCATTACCATTCACGGGGCGTTAACGGTGGCTAACAGAGGACGTGCGAGAGGAATGCGATCAGGGGTACATAAAAATAGCAAACAAAGGTGGAGACAAAGGAAGTCTGGTGAACAGCAGAGACCCGACCAGACATTGGCACCACAGGTTGAAACGTTTGAGGCTGAGATTGAGCTGGCTGGTGACTGGTGCACATGAGATGGCCGGTTCGGCGGCAGATGCCCACGTGATGGCCGAGGCGGCCATAATTTGTGCATTGCCAATATGGAAGGTGGATATGGTGGTGTTGGTTGTACCAATTTCAGAAAGGGTGAAGCCCAGTGTAGGGCTTCTTAGCTTGCGGCTTTCACTTAGGCTTTCACTTCTTCTTGCTGGCTCCAGTAGAGGAGGACCCAACACCCGAGTTTCCTTGCGGTAGAGCGGTAGGGTTTCCAGAGTCTTTGCACTTAGAAGGAGTGCACGCCTTATAACGTTTGGAAGAATAAGTGGGTGTGGTGGCATTTCCTTTGAGAGCTTGCTGGATTAGGTTAGAGAGGGCAACCGTCACTTGACGTGCAATTTCTTATGCTACCAGACGGTTGTGGCGATGTTTTCCGTGACCCATGCTAAGGAAATGAGGGAGAAACAATCATAAGGTAAAGGGTACATAAGGGTGAATGATCGACTCGGAATCACGAGTGAGAGACATCATACAGGACACCCGATTTGAAGTGTCACGACGTGACTGGATATAATAAATCACAGAATACCGATGGTCATAAGAAAAAATCACAAAATTACCGACACATAAAACGAGAAATTGGGTTGAAAATTCGTTTAGGATACAAAAGATTAAGTGTAAAACTCGTGTGACCGTGAGGTGGTGTGACTCAGATTATTATAGATTACTAAAATTTTTCATAATAACGCGTAAACACTAAAGCGAATGATTTTTTTTTAAAGCATAAGGAATGGCCCTCATTTCCCGAGTGGGAAACTACAACCATGACTGATGAGAGTAAGATCCTAGTGATTGACATGCTTTAGCCTAACAGGTTTCGGCACTCTCATTGAGGCGTCCCAGGTGAGAGTCCGGTTCTGTCAATTCGAATTTGTACGAAATGCTTTTCTTAGTCAAGACCCTGACTACCGTTGCTTCCACCCTTCCAGTTACTACACGTCAATCACTAAGGGCCCATTTCTGACGAGATCATAAAATCGAAAATTAGTTTTCCTAAATGGTACTTAAGGCACCATGTCAATGGAAGGAGGCTAGGAAGCCTCAAGTGATTTGTGTTCAAGTGTGTGCTAAATGATGAAGACAACAATTGAAACATGCATAATCAAGAAGCAATTATAGGACATATAAATTATATAGGCATGCCATGCATGAGGCACTCATGCAGGACACCTGAGGCATAATTCTAGGTCCCTATAGCCGTGACTCTGATACCAATTTATCACACCCCGACCGACGGCGGAATACGTCGGGGCGCGATGATCGTCCAGATGCACACAACACTAATTAAATGTTGTGATATTCTTAATCAAACCATTTCGTAGCAATAGAATAATACATGATAATTCAATACAAGTCAATGATAAATCACAGATTAACTTGACTAATTTAGGTCTCACTAAGTCCACATGCATCCTAAAGTGTCATCAACGTGATCATTAGCATCAACAACAAAGCCTACAACATGTAGAAAAATAAAGGTCAACTACGAATAGTTGGTGAGTAAACATAGGTGTAGCGTACATAATAAGTGTAAATCATGCAATCTATGAGTTAAGTGCAATCGAGTACAATAAACTTGATATGAAATAGAGCAAATAAGAGAGTATGATCCAACTCTGACAATAAGGTTTCCAATCACCCGGTGCCCAAGCGAAGGCAGGCCAAGTGGGCTAGTCAAACCAATAGATCTATTATCGTAACCCCGAACATTTTACAATTAATAGTCACACGAGTGCGTTCAAGTGTTCATCGTTCAAGGCGTTCAATCGTTCAAAGTGTTTCAATCGTTCACAACAATAATCCACACAAATTTAACATACAAGAACACACATAGCACATAGATTTCGCATGTAGCTTTTGATTAAAGTATATCGAGCATGAGTTTTGAATATGGTACATGTTGCACCCCAAATGTTCAAAAGAAAGAGGGGCTATGAGCACTCACCTGATGCGGAGACACAATTGACATAATGACGTCACAAAATGAGGAAGAAAGACCCAATGACAAACATGACGACTAAATGAGATAGAGAAAAAGAATAATCAAATAGATGAATACAGTAGGTTTCACGACAAAACCGACTCGACGACTCATTGGTGATTTAGATGATACGTACGTTACGATAAATGGGTCGATTCTAAAATTAAGGATAGAATCATAGAATTCTAAAAATTTGGTTCATGCTTCAAAGTAGTGAGTTTTCTTTACATTGTTAGGTTTATTTCATTTCAAATTATGTCTTCCAAATCCTTATACATATATTAAGCAGGGTGAGAAACATAAAAAAGAAAAAGAAGTAAAAAACGAGTTAAATTTAAATATTTTTGCATTTTACTACCATAGCTTGCTTTTGTTTATTGTTATTACAATTTGCGTCACATTACAGACTTTTTATATATGAGTTTTTGATTTTATATTATAAGGGTCCATTTTTTTTATGTCGTCTAGGGCCTAGAAAATTATCATAGTTCTCGGAGCCGCCCTTGCATTCTCACTAACTCACTACACATTTTATTAACTCACCACATCCTACGTACATATCGCATACCTAGTCACCATTATACCACCACTATATGGATCAGTTAGCAATGAATTGTTCATAAAATAGTTTAAGGAACCGAGCTTTTTTTATGATCTCGACATCCTATTAACTTCATTTAATTAGTTAATTCATTCTATAAATTTAGTACAACAATCATAACAATATGAAAACACTTGCAGCTTTATTTATACGAATAACAACACATAATTAAGATATAGAAATCTTCTTACATGATCACTTGAAGCTTCGCAACATAAGGTACTACCATACTACACTCCTGATCAACCTTTTCAAGGTACGCAAGCGATATGAAGTCACACACATATAATAATATCATACATACGAATCTAATCGATCTAATAACACTCATACAATTTAACATCCATTTCAAGTCGATAATAATAAGGACCTTATGTGTCATCAAGACGAATAGTAACGATCCCTCGTGTCATAAAGAAATCACCAGTACCACCAACGACCGAAAAATCCCTAGTCTTCTCAACGATCATATCTGCACCCATAATGTTAATCGTACCTTTATGCTCACTAGAATTGAAAATTAACGTGTAAGCAAACCAAGCATTAAACTCGGTCTTCTTATCATAGAAGTAAAATCCCTGAGCCCGAGCCACAGGAGGAGATAAGTGGTGCTTGTCTTTGGTTACGGGATCATCAAACACCACAAGCTTCCCGAAGTTGAAGTTCCCGAGCTCTGTGGCATTTGCGGCTGCTGCTGACGTGGCATTTTCGGCATTCGTGCCGTTGTAGAGGATGTCGTGGTAGTGGAGCACAAATCTCTTGCAAGGTTTCTCAACGTCTAGAGCAAGTGTGTGCGTAATCAGGAGTGAAAAGAAGAAGAAAATATTAATGCTTTTGTAAAAAAATTGTGCCATCGTTACTTTGGTTTTGAGTAATGAGTTTCTATGTTCAATATATATATATAAAGGAGAAAATGCAACTTGTTTTAGAAAGGGTAGGTAGATAGATATAAGACAAAATTAATAAACAAAGACAATAGACACATTAAAAAAAATTCTAAGTTGGTATGGTAAAAATTGTTTAGAAAGGGTAGGTAGATATAAAACAAAATTAATAAACAAAGACGATAGAAATTTAAAAAAAAAAGTTTCTAAGTTGGTATACTGCCCGTAACAGCCGTAACAGCAGTTAGCATGGCACATTAGTTTTTCTTTAGCGTTTTCCACAAACACTTTTTAGCCTCTATAGTATCTTTTTCATAAACTTCTCTTTATTTCCACACTAGTTAGTGTCCCGGGTAAATACCCGAGGCTGTGATATAAAAAAAATTAAACGAATTAAAAGATGAATTTTTTTTTCTAACTATTAAACGAATGATCGAATGGGAGTTTAAGTTCATCAATGGTGGGTTTAGAAAGTCGCGACTTTGTTTTTTGATTCGTTCACCATCATTCGTTGATCGAAACCTAAGCAATATCGATCTAGTTTTGTTAGGTTTTCTTTCACGAATCCAAAGCAATTTACGGATCAAATTTTTCATTGAGAAATGAAGAAGATATGATGAATCAAAGTTATGGTATTGTAAAACAAATATAGATAATTTTGTATGAAAATAATTTAATTTTTTGATTTTTAATTATAAGATCTTTCATTTTTGTAAATACCATTTATTTTTTAAATTAAAAAATCTATAAAAATGACATATAGTTAATCCTAGGTGGCACACCTTAAATTATGCCACCTATACATTAAAAACTTGTGTTTATTATATAGTATAGAAGTATAGATCACTATTTTTTATCCAATACATTAATTCTTTTTATTTATATAATATCATTTTATCTATTACTATTTTCACCTCAATATGCTTGTATATGTGTTTTTAATCTCAAGCTTTTCTTCGGTCCTCTACCGCGAATCGTATTGTCCTAAAGAATAGTAACAAAGTATTAATATCTATGAAATAAAAATGATAGTTTACGTTGATGCCGATTACTACTCTTTTATTTATATGAAAAACTTCTCCTA
>JBCNJP010013263.1:0-12599 GCA_039602395.1 Deinandra increscens subsp. villosa
CTCTGTGACACCCGAGAATTTCAAGGTTAACTTCCGTTAGACAAACCCGTTAGTTACGTTATAAGTAGCTAATGCATAACTAGGCCGAATACGTCCACGACCTTTGGTTGATCACCAAACCGTCCATATGTGTTATGTGTTCATCATTGATTGTCTTTATGTGCAATGTGATTTAAATACATGACTTATTATTGTGAATAGCATGATTAATTGTAAATACTTGATTATGTGAAAATTGCCTAAATTTGGTAGTCAGCGAAACTACCGAGCGAAATTACAGATTCGCCCGGTAGCAGGCTAGACTGATCAGTGTGTCCGAGATCAGAGCCAGTTTCGCCAGTCAGCGAAACTGCCAGCGAAACTAGCCCCTGATATAAATAAACTTAATAAACCCTAGTAGCCTCATTTGCCTCATATCACAACAAACACACACACACTCTTTTCTCCTGGAGATTCTGGTCAGTCGAGGTTCACACCAAGTTGTCGAGATCTCAGCCTCAAACCATCATCTACCAAGCTAGGAGATCGAACCGTGAGTCCCAAAAACCTCCATTATGTGTTCTATATGTGTTTTTCTTAAAAAGCATGACCAAACCTTCATGATATTGCTTGATCTTCTGTATATATGCTTTAGGATGCTAGATCTGTAACAAAGTTGATAACTTTACGTGTGAAATCCATCCATATTAGAGATTTGTGCAAATTAGTTCATTTTAGGGTTTTGAACCCATTTTAGAGATTTGATGATCAAAATGCATGTTAAACTTGTTAAAGCTGCTTGATTTATGTTGGTAAATGCCTAGGGATACTAGATAATGAATTGCATGTATGATCAGAAGCTGTTAGGTTGATTTTTAGGCAAATCCGTATGTTTTTCGCGACCAGCGAAACTGTGTGTTCTCTGGGCGAAACTAAGTAGCGAAATTATATCTCCTTCCAGCGACACTGACCAGCGAAACTATAGTGTCGCCGGGAACCTGACCAGACCAGCTCGAGCGAAACTATCGAGCGAAATACCTGAACGAAAGTTCAAACCAGTTTCCCTGCGAAACTAGGCTAGCGAAACTGCGTCAGTAGTTTCGGGCGAAACTAGCCTAGCGAAACTGTGTTACCGGGCATTGCCTAGCGAAAGTGCTGCCCGTGCACCTAGCGAAACTGCCTAGCGAAACTATGCTAGCGAAACTAAGGCCTGACCTAAAAACCAAACTTGTGAAATTTGCTTAAGTGTTGTGCCATGACTTACATGATTATGCCATGATGAAACATGTTCGATTTCTGATTTATATGAACCTTTATCTATGATCAACCATTGGTGTCGTGTGTCGGTATGTCGAGTCATAGTTGCAACGTGCTATGTTATGGGCCATAGTGACGTTAAGTAAAGATTAGACACGAAACTAATACTTAAGACCTAAACGTGTTCTAGGTCTTCGTTAAACAACAATATTCGGATTACTTGAAGTGTAGCAGTGCAACCAAAGGTGAGTGTCACTAACCCGCTTACCGTGAGTCCGATGGGCCACACAGAATAACTTAACGAAAACAATGCTGACAAACTCGAGAGTGCTAGGCACCTCACTGATAAACTTGAGAACACGGGATGCTCGGCACCCACTTGATGAACTGAAGTGTTTTAAGGGAACACTTGTGAATTCTGATCAAACTGCTTTTGAAACAAAACTGAAAACATTTTAATATGGCTAGTGTAGGTTAAAGTCTAAACCATATGATATCACATGTTTTCTAAGGATGCCTTATAACTTAAAAGTCCTCAACTTAATTGTGCCATTAATTTGTGAAAGCGAGGGGATGTTGGGTAGATCTACTGGAGTTTGACAAACTCCGCCCCGTGGCACGGGGAGTGCACGGAGGAACAATATCAGCCTATTTGACCGTGGTCCCGAGAGGACACGGGGGAGGCAGAAACCGCGAGGACTTGGTCCGCACCGTACGGGATGGCTCGGCCCCCACAAAATAAGTCAGCTTTGGTACAAACTTTCTTAGAGCATGGAACAACGGATTAGCTACCCGCGATATCGGTTGAGTCCTTTAACTTTACGGAACTAGTACATACCCGATGACGTGGTCACGGACAAACCATTTATAAACTGAGAATTAAATACGAGCATTGCTTTTCACAAATGAATATTTTGTAAGTACATTTTGATACGAACTATGATTGTGTTACCGGGCCAATGCATGACAAGCCCACTGTGAACTCACCAACCGTTAGGTTGACACTTGCGTGGTTTAAACTTTTGCAGATCGCTAAGGAGTATCCGGAGCGGGTTGGCATGGCACGTGAAGACCTTTATTTTAATTGAACTATTTTGGGAATTTAAAACTACATTTATGTAAGGCACGTGGTTAGTGCTAAAGACAATTAATTTTCCGCTGCGTATGTAACTAAAGACTTTGATTTCTATCTTGTGTTTGAACTAACCCTGATTCGTTTAGTATTTGTAACTATGGTTGTGGATCCTGGTCTAGTCGCGCCCCTTAACGGTATAAACTCCGTTAGTGGTATTTTGGGGGTGCGACATACTCTCAGCTAACTCGGCATCCCGCGCAGTCAAGTCCCTCTTCAGGTCGCGGATAGTGCGACGATGCTCAGCATGGCGATGGATGAGGTCCTGAGTTTGGACGAAGGATTGGGCCAGACGCTGTGCGGTCTTCTTCATGGCCACAATATCATTGTCCTCCTCCGCCGCCGACACCGCCCCGGACGGGGCGGCGTGCTGCACAAAATCCCACGCCCTCCTAGGCGTAGACAACACATCCCCGACCCGCAACTTCCAGTCGGGCACATAAGCGGCGTCAGGGTCGGCCTCGGCCGACACACTATCCTCCTCCGGCTCCGCATTTTTCTCGGAGTCGCGCGGCGAAGACATGTCGCCGGCAGCCATGGCCTTGGCAATGGCATCGGCACCTTTGCCCATGCCAGGCTTCAGTTTTCGCCCGACTATGTCAGACATATAGTCATCACCTGTTTCGAGCGCGCGGGCGAAGCGCTTTTCACTGGACGAAGGGGACGCATCCCCTCCCGGACGGCCGCCTGCATCGTCCTTCGGTCCCTCAACGTCGGAATCGGTATTGTGGATTATATCCACATCTTCTTCAGACTCATCCCCGACCTTATAAGTAGGGTCCGGAGAACCCTCAGCAGAGGATTCGTCCACCAATGCAGGGGAGGTGGACGTACCAGACTTCCTCTTCTTGGATTTAGAAGGCCCTTTAGAGGGGGCCTTCTTCCTCTTACTGGAAGCCCCTCCAGACGGCGCGGTGGCCTTACCCTTTGCCACATCAACACGCTGCTGCTGCGCCAGTTTGCGCCGCCGTTCGGCTTTCTGTTCTTCAATAAGCGTGTGGGAAGCACCGCCCAGATCCTTGCCCGCAATCACCTTCTCCCCATCCTTCACAACAAAATCAGTGAACCTCCTCTCCTCGGTAGCCTTCACAACAGTATCTTGCCCCTCGGGCACTGGCTTCGTCGTATGCTCAACCTCAAGAGTAGATGGCAACTTCAAATAATCCAGGACACCCATCTCTGCACAAAGAAAAAGAAAGTTAGGTTCAACAAAAAAAAAAAAAAAAAAAGAACAAGACAGCAGCAACAAGAAGGAACCATACCGGCCCCATTCATTTTAAAACAAGGGTCGGTGAGCAACCCTAGCCAGTTACGGCTCATGCCAGCCATAACCAAAACCTCCTCGGCCTGCTTGCGATGAGGCATTTTATTCGCAATTAAAGTCGCACGGCCAACCGTGTCATGAGGAAGCTTGAACACGTCGTACGGCACCAGGTCCTCCTCCGGCTTTCTCCAATGCATCTTGCCGATGCAAACGTCATCCACCCAGAAGAACTTGTCCTTCCAAAGTTTCAGACTGGTGGGAGGAGTGAATAGCCGTACGCCCCCCGCATGGCGGGAAACCTCTATAAGGTACCAATCCCCCTGGTGGTTCAGGCGAAAAAACTGCCTAAAAAGGTTAACGGTAGGTTTTGTCCCGCACGCCCAGCAGGCGATTTCAAACTGGGTTATCCGCGCGACGGCCAAGGGAGGAAGCTGCCGAATGTCAACACGAAGGGCTCGGATGAGGTTGCGAAAGAAAACGGTAAAGGGAAGACGAAGGTGAGCGAAACTGAAGTGATGGAGGTAAAGCCCAATCTTACCGGGCGGGCAGTCCCGGATAGTATGGGTTCTCTCTGGCAAGGTAGGATGCAGTTCTAGAGGTATACCATACCGCGCTACCTCAGCGCTAAGGGTTTTCGGAGTAAGGCAACTAAATTGAACGTCCATGTCGGACTTAGTACTCTCAGCCATGATGTAAGAAATCAAAATACAATGAAAAGGGTAACGTACCGCGCGGTATAAAAGCAGGTAGCGTTTTCGGCAAGAATGGCAGCAAGTTTGGAAAGAAGACGATATGACCGAAGGGAGTTACGTTCGGCTATATATAGGCTATATAGAGGGCGACGGTTGACATTCCTGACGGGACGGTTGCCAGCCCAGCATCCAATCAACGCGCACCAACACAGTCGGCCCCGGAAGCCCGGCCCATCCAGGCCCAATAAGAGGAGAAAGCCCGAAGCCCCGCTACATGACAGCAACACTTCGGCCTGGGGGGCTGATGACGTGGGTCCGGTCCGGCCAGATATCGGAGGTTACCCCTCATTAGGCCGAACCAAGCACCCACTCTAACGGCACGCGACACACACGAGGTGGCCGCACGGCGCCCTCGAGTAACGTGGACAAGCAATGATTGGCACATCATAAGCTAATCATGCGCCGCTTTACCCAAAATGGGACTGTAGGCTACGCACCTACTGCGCCCGCCCATACCGTTAGCCGCCAGGAGCATTAATGGCGCATCAGACAAAGGTAAGTCACTATAAATACCCCCCAACCACTTGGGGGGAGGACACTTAATCCCTCCGGACTACAACTAGCTCCGGCACTAAAACGTCTATCATGACCGCACGGCAGAATAGACACCCCCATTTCCCACACACACATCCTATACTCACGAGGGTAGACCTGGGATGGCGATTATGCATCTGTCAGTCCCAGTCTGAGCCGGAGGACAATCTCCCTCCTATGTTCTAACTCTTCCTTCGTGACAGGTACCTTAGACTAACCTACCGAAGCAGACGAGACGTTCATACCGGAGCGGCTCAATTCATCAACTCCCCAGAAACTCTCTACTTGGCCGGACCGGCTCATCCTGGATACCCGCCCGGCCGAGACCTACCGTTTCTACATTTGTTGAAAACAGAGTACGGTAGTTGTAGCAGAATCACAGATCTACATGGACTTTTAGTAATGTAATACCCACTTATTACAAATCATTACAATAAACGGTAATGTTTCTGAACATATATATAACTCAGTGTTGTTGATTCTTTTATTGACAATTTATGTGTAAAATATTATAATTGACCTATAAATCAAAGCATCTAAATGACCATAATTTTCAGCTTTGCTCACAAAATTATGCCGAATATACAATATACAATAGAAACAACCAAACCATCAAATTCCATTCAAAATATCAACATGCAATTAAAAGGATATCAAGTAATACCTTGTTTTTATTCAGGCCAATTCCAACAAAGTGATTTATTTACATTAGTTTCTTTGTATGTCTCATTTCTTCTTTACTTGATTCCTTGATGAATCTGATAAAAACATGAGAAATATATAAGCATATTGAACACAAATAAGTCCCTAGATTGAAAAGAATCGATTAACCTAACTAATCAAAATTACTGTAAATTTAACACAAAGTCAAAAGATGATTAAAAACTCAAATGGAAATTGAGTACTGTAAATACATATAGAGACCATACCTTGTGAACCTAAATGAAAACATCCAATCAATATAGTTTCGGATCACTTATTTTTTAAACAAAAAGATGCAGAATGACGAACCTAAAGAGAATCAAGAAACGAAACGCAAATGGTTAGTGTTGGTAATTTCGACCAACAAAGAACATATCTCAATCATACCCATAAAACTGCAACCTTCAATCATACCCATCAAGCAAAGGGAATATAGTGAAATGTAGACAATTAAACAAAGCATACATTAAGCGTACCTATCAAACCATGGCAACTGCAGATGAAACATCGACCCGCCTGTAACACTATATACCAAAGAGATCAGTTGACGTTCACAACCAAAAACCCTAACAATCAGAAGGGATAATAAAAGAAAACAAAAATACAGGAGGAAAACGAAAATCAGATAAAGATAGGGAAAAAAGGAGATACCGATGTAAACGGTGCGCAAGGAAGTGATTGTATGAGGAATCCGACGAAGGTGAACCCAGCAAAAAACACAAACAAAGGGTGAAACATGAAGCATCCGACCTTCTAACGATTGATTGTATGATGAATTCGACAAAGCTCATCTCAGCCAAAAACCATAAACGGTGGAAGAACTTGATCAGAGAGTCTCTAAAAGTGATCCACAAATTCAAGTTCAGAAACAACATTTAGGGTTTTTATTCTTAATCATCGATTTGCCTAAGTTATGCAGTGTGTACAACATATCTTTCGGAATGGAGAGGGCGACGCCGGCAGAATGGAGAAGCGACGCTGGCGGGAATTGCTCTGGAGAAGGCGTTGTTCTCTGATGTAGCGATGGTAGGGTTTTTTAGGGCAAAGGCGTGTTATGATGATATTAGCGATGGGACCGGTGAGGAGGTGACCTGAGTGAGAGAGGGCAGGTTGCTGAAAATCCGGGTTGAAAATCTGGTCTCAATTCAAAGAAGAAAAAGGTGTGGGAGATGGCGTCGGTTGTGTGGATGAGTAAGGAGGAAGAGGATGGGCGGTGGCGTGAGGCAGAGAGGGAGCAGGTATGTACGTATGGCAAGGTTTTTAGGTAAAGAAAGTCTTCAAACTCAACTCATGAAAATGCCCTCCAAGCTTCATTAATTTACAAACATACCACATTTTACTGTTATAAGAATTGGTGCTTCATAGACTTGTACACTATGCTTAAGAACTAATACCATAAGTTGTCTTGTGTTTATATAGGAGTAATTACTATTAATTTAATTTAAAAAAAAGTTTAGATAAGACGTGGTTTGAAACATAAGAATAGTCGCTCCCAAGAAACGGCTTTCTTCGTGACCTCCATTTCCCCCTCCGCCGGAGAACCACCTACCACCACCGCCACCGCCGCCTGGTCACATGGATTTCCGCCACCATGTTCCCGGCGGATCTCCTTCCTCCTCCTCAACCACCTCCTCCTCCTCCCACAACCCCACCCACCGCAACGGTAACGGAACCACCACCGCCATCACCACTACCAACAGCAATAGCAGCAGCGATCCAATGCACTCCTGGTGGGAATCCATCTCCAAAGCCCGATCTCGCATCCACCTGCTATCCACTCTCCTACCCCGACCCGAATCCGACGACCCGAACCCGATCTCATCCCTCGCCGATTCCGACGCCCCCGCACGCTCCCTCCTCTCCTCTCTCACCGCCTACTCCGCCCTCTCACTCTCTCTCACCTCCTCCCCGTACTCCGGCTCCGGCGACGACTCACTCTGCAACTGGCTCTACGACACCTTCCTCTCCTCAGATCCGGACCTCCGCCTCGTCGTTCTCGCCTTCATCCCTCTCATCGCCGGCCTCTACCTCTCTCGCATTCACTCCCTCTCGAATCTAACTCCCTCGCTTGCCGGATTCGAAGCCGTACTCCTCGCCTTGTACTCATCGGAAACCAAATCTCGCGCCGGTAAGCCTGTTCTCATTTCCATCCCCGATCTGTCTCAACCGTCGCTGTATCACTCGCCTAGGGTTAGCAACACTAAGAAGAAACCTAATTCGGCTAAAGTTAACCCTAATTCCGGTGCGCAGCAGCCGTCACGGCCTTCCGTCGGAATCCTATCTCCGCCGCTAGAGCCACAAACTGCTATAAAGTCAACGAAACGTGCTACGATCGTAGGAGTCGCTCTAGATTGTTATTACAAGCAGATTTCACAAATGCCGAGCTGGTCGAAGCTCGATTTCTGCAAATTCGCAGCTGATTGGGCTGGACAGGATTGCGCTTGCAAGTCGGAATTCGATAGGAATCACGAAGATCCAGTTACATTCTCAGTCACGGACACAGACTCCTTTGACGGGAATGGTGAAGACAGAATCGAAATCGAGGGGCAGGTTGTTGAAGACATGAAGAATTTGGAGATTCAGGATGCGAATTCAGACACAGGTGTTGGTAGAGGGACTAGAATTTTACTTCCATGGGAGTTGCTTCAACCAATGTTGAGGATTTTAGGGCATTGTCTATTGGGGCCATTGAATCCGAATGATGTAAAGGATGCAGCATCATTGGCTGTGAGATGTTTGTATGCTAGAGCTTCACATGATCTTGTTCCGCAGGCGATTTTGGCGACCCGGAGTTTGATTCAGCTGGATAACAGAGGTCGTGAAGCGGCTGCAATGGCTGCAGCATCGGTTGCTAATACAGTTGGTTCTAATGCTAACACACCCAGTAAAGCCAAGAAACCTGAAATTCTTTTGGTATCGAAGTGATCACAGAGTATGTATTTCATTTCAATTTCTATAATTTATCTTCTTTGCTGTCTTGATTTGATTATATAGTGTTTGATCTTGTTAATCTGTGTAATGGGTAACCTTATATATATATAATTTGTCAACTTTAAAGAAATTGCTGTTTGTTATCTTGATTACCATGTTTCTTTCACAGTTTTAAGTTGAAAGTGATTACTGATTATGTGGGTCTAAACTCAAATAGGCTCATGTTATAGTATAGATCATAGTTGTCAAAGACCTAAGGTGCACTACAGTCACAAAGAGTGACCCTTGTTTGCATAAAAAGCGAAGGTCAGGGATAAGCATACCATTTTTTAGGGCTTTTAGACATGCTTTAGGCTTGTTTCTAGGCCAATTTTGGATGTTTTAGAATAGGGTTGCCAGAAAGAAATTACTAAATTTCGCTAGAATCTACAGGATTTGGCTGGAATCTGGTCAGAATCCGGCCAGGGCACCTGGATGGCGGCAAGTCCTTTTACCTGTGCTTTTCTTGAGCACTAAGGCATATGTGTGTGTGCCCTTGACAGTTAGATAACTATGGTATAGATACTTATATCTTTTGCTTGAGAGAACAGAGCTATAGATAAAGCCTTAATGTATATAAATGTATGGTTTTATGGATGGTAATGTGTCGGTCACATTTCTTTGACATAACAATGCCAAACCATTTCTTAGCAGAAATAGTACCAAAACCACTTCTTTTGCACAAGATTGTCAAATCATATGTTAAATTAATGTTTATAAATCATAATCTTATGTTAAGTTTCGCTTTCTCACCCATGTTCTCTTAATGTTTATAAGATATCTTACCATTATTAAACTTTAGTACGTAAATATATCCCTCAGGTATCCAACCCACATACCCCCAGGTATATCAATCTGTATCTCTCGGTTAACCCACCACCTATACACATCCATTACCCTTAACATAAGCTACTTAGTTCATGATACTGTACCTCTTTGTTGTCGGCCTCTGAATGATGACCGGTAGATAACCAGATTTCACCTTGTTGCTCAATGCTCACCCACTATACTTACACGACTCAAGTTTCTACTCGGGCATGATTCCATCACTCAGAGAAGCATCAATACTTACTTTCCCACTCTAGTCTCTCTCATCAAGTGAGGATCCAGATATATGTTCTTAAAATGTCGACCAATGCTTCTGGTTGGCATGCCCGTGTAAATAAACGACATGCTCATATGTGTTTTTGACTTGTTTGTTCTTGGTTTTTCAAGCTTAAATCATCTTTGTACATCTCGATACTTGATTGAGCTCGTACTAACCCGCAAACTGACACATACAAGTATCTTGATAATTGTTTGTTGAATATTAAAAACTCTTTTGATAGGTTAAGAAATTATAAGTCCATAAACCATATGGCTTGCATAACGTATCCAAACTAGATTTTGCAAAGTGCGCGTTGCTAAGCGTTCTTTCAGGTTGTTATTTGGTTGCAACTGTTTTTTTCTACAAACTGGATTTACGAAATTACATATCAACTTCTTAATGAACATGCATATAAGTAACGACAAAAGTGGTAATATTAAGCACGGGAGGATAGTTACTACATGCGATTACGTTCAAAAGTGTTTGTTTTGTGTATATGTTGTATATTTGTCTTTTGACCCATTTAAAGTAAAGTGTATATTGGCTTTTGGCTCTTTGACTACATTGGGATGCCGAACTCATTTCATGATGCCCACATCACTTTTAGATTCCTTATTTCTTGGTCTAGAAACTTTTTAACATCAACTTCAGTTCTATGTCAAGCACCATGGTAAATCTTTCAAAGTGTTCTGTTTTCGAACTAGTAGATATAGAAGCTTTTTACTAAAGCTCTGAAAAGAAAAAGAAAAAGAAAAAAGAATTGATGCAAATCATACAATGTTGCTAAACTTGCTTCAAAACTTACTTATTTAGTCATGCATGTTAACAACTAAAAGGATGCGAATGCTTTCAATATTTTTCTTTAAAGAAATTGTATATAATACAAATGAGAAGTAAGAAGTAGACTTATGGAATCGTGTCTTTTTTGTTTTTTTCTAAAGAAAACTAAATCTATAATATATATGTTCAGTGAGAAATATTTGCCAAAACCCATTGCATCCCAACTGGTTTAGTCTCTACTTCCCTTCACCCAAAACCCAGGTTCGAATCTTTCAAACAACCTTTTTTTACTTCTTTTTCAAAGCACACAAATTTTTTTTAGAAAAGTAAAGAGATTGACTTAGATAGCAGAAAATATAAACACATGGAAAGAGCAAAACATTGAAACGTGTTATACCTAAAATATACGTGGCAATATAAGAGCACAAATCACATGTGGGAAGAGCAAAACATTGAAATGTGCTATACCTAGAAATTGAAAGCAAATGTTGGATGTAGGAACCAACTAGTCTAAGATAGAAAGGTTAAATTATTTGCAATAGAGAAACTATATTAAGATAGAAAAGTTAAAGTGGCAATATAAGAGCACAAATCGTTATAAAAATTTAGAGCACAAAACGTTAAGAAAGAGGTTGTTCATGATACCTCATTTATAGGAAGAAAGAAGAAACCAACGAACCGGAAACTTAAATATGCAGCAGAATAAGAAAACAGATACTAATTAAGAAAGAGAATGTAAAAAAAAGAAAAAAAATAGAAAAATAAAAGTATGATGAACAGTTACATTCAAGAGTGTGAACCGACATTTGCAGAGGGTCTTTGTTTTGGTTTGGCGGGGTTTCGAACCTTCCCACTTTAAATTTGGTCCGTATTGTTTTCACTACAACATAGCCTTATTTTTTATATAAGTTTTCAGGTGTACTAGGTAGCATATATTTTACACAAATCAAGGAAATGGTCAATATATAGGCTATTTTACACACACACAAAAATTATATATGTATTTGATCCTTAAAGTGTTTAGATACAAAAAGTTTTATTCCAAACGATGACTAGTGTTAGTTGCTGCTGAAAACGAGTATGTGGAAAGTTAAAGATATGGAATTTAACATCTACAATTTAAAACATGGAATAAGCGGTAAATGAAATTTTAAAAAATGGTTAATACACTTATGAACCTATATTCAATCTTTTCTTGTATTTTCCACGAACCAAATAAATGGTCAATACATAGGCTATTTTAACCAAAAAAATATATTTTATACTGAAAGTGCTTGGATACGGAGAGCTTAATTGAAACGACGCGTTAACTTTAAATATGTGATGTAATATGTAAGACGATATTTATATATCTAAATATATATATATTTATTTACGGATAGATGTATATGTAATATATAAATATTTTATGTCCTTTAATCATTTATCTTAAATAATCAATTACTTATTTAACCATATCTGGCATTTATTTGATGGACGTAATTGCCCTTATTAGATAGACTAGGGTTTCCCCTTTGGTGTATATATATAGGGCCTTATCAGAGAGGTTAGAGGCTAATCACCACACAATAATTCGTGACCTCTCTCTCTGCTCTCTCTCAATCGTAAATCCCTTTACGATTTCACCATCATTAGCATACACCCTAAAGAGGAACCAAGGCTACTCACAGGATGGACTACCTGACTACTGCTGATCTCAACCAGATGACAACAGGTAATTTTTATATGTATATTATCTGTTTATTATTGTAACGATTTAGGATTCGATCAACATAATACAGATATTAAGTACATTGACATGAACAATTAAAAGTTAAAGATATGGAATATAACATCTTGAATTTATAAGAGATGTGTTTATACAAAAGTTATATAACCCTTATAAATCTATATTTTATCTATTTTATTAGCTTTTTCAGATATTTTTCTAAATTACCGCCTCACAGCCTATTCTCGGAGATGGAAATGACTTGGAAAATGCTGTGAGGGTGGGAATCTTCCATGGGACGGCAAACCGGATTGTGGCAAACAGATGGTGGTCGAACAACACTCAGAATACATTCAGATTCGATCTGCTGCTGCCGTAAAAGGTCTAATGGTTCATGCCTAGGGGAAGATTGTTGGGCTATATTCTATTGAGGC
>JBCNJP010013264.1:0-12597 GCA_039602395.1 Deinandra increscens subsp. villosa
ATAGATTCTCAATACTATTGCTGCCCACTTATTAATTCTAAGTCTAGCGATGTTCAAATATCACGGACTCGAAACTCAATAGAAAAGAATTTGAAAAAACTAGGTCTAAATCAACTTATGAGACAACTTGGCTCGGTTTATTTACAAACCGAGTTGAGCACTAGTTGACACCAACTCGGCTCTGCTCAACTTATAAACAACCCTACATGTGTGTCCAATTCCCTTTTCCTCAACTACTTTTTATTTGTAAAAAGCCCCAAATTTAGATCGAATTATTTGATCAAAAGCTTGTAAAAAGCCCCAAATTTAGATCGAATTATTTGATCAAAAGCAGAAGTGAGTCTCAAAATTTTTATTTAGGCAAATTGGATTTTAATAATCCAAACTATGACCTATGGCCGATAATAATCCAAATTATCAGTTTAGCCAGCAGTAGTCCCAACTTTCATTTTTGTTATCAGTAGCAGTCTTAGTCCCGAAACATCATATATTTACTCACAATTTACACATGTTTTCGTTTGTTTTTGCTTTTATGTTTTTTTATTTTGTTCAGATTCATCATTACGAGCCAAAAATCAAGTGTACATGTATGATGATTATGCTACTTGTATTGCTCCCGATAACGAAAATGAAAGTTGGGACTAATGCTGACCAAACTGATAGTTTGAATGATTATCGGCTGAATAAGTCATAGTTTAGATTATTAAAATTCAATCTGCCTTTTATTATTAATATAAATCTTTCGTTAATATTTATAGATTAACAAAAGGTTTTATGCACCAAAAACATATATATACAAAAGGTTATCTTCATTCATTACCTCAACTCTATAATATTATGACATTAATTATGCTGGCGACTTTGTAAAATTTTGCTTCACAAGAAAGCACTTTAAGCATATCATTGTTTATAATAGTAATAATAATAATAATAAGTAGTAATTATTAGTATTATAATAAAGCCACAATCAAATATTATATGTATCTCTTTATAAAAGGTGGAGTCACATGTAAAAGTAAGTTAATATCAGCTTTTGCTGGTTAAAGGTTTGATTAAGTGTATAAACACAATGATTATGAACCTGACGGAATCGATTGTTTTCCCTTTTTTACATTTGTGTTTCTAGCTTCCGTACGGAAATCTATATATTTAAAGGTGAGGAGTGGTAGAATTTGGAGATAGAAGTAGAAGTGATATTAACCATTAAGAGAGTGCTAAGAAGAAAAATAGAAGTGAAGTAGAATTTTGAAGAGTTATAAGAGAGAGAGTGATAGAATTTTATGGCAAAAGTAGAATTGTATAAAATATATAAAAATATGAATATGTAGTAGATTAGTTTTGTCATCTAGTGCCAAAATCAATAAATGAACTTCAAAATTGTTTCAAAATGGACGGCTTCAATTTCTTTCCACCGGCAACAAGTAGTCATCACCGTTTGTTGTTCAAAGTAGCCGCACAATCGGCTGTCGTGTAGTTGCGGTAACCGAAGAAGACGGAGTGGGTAGCCAAACCCACTTCGCCCGGCCTAAGTTTTAGAACTCACTTAAATTTAGGGAACACTTTTTTTTTCTCAAAAATCACTTATTAATTTTAATAATCTTAACTATTGTAAATTGGCCATTATTTATTCGTATTTCATTTTTCCTTACAATAAACATATTTTCATCATGAGTAAAAATAATAGACTGTTGTGAAATGACCACTAAAGCCGTTTGGAAAATTTCACATTTTGATGACTGAGTATCACATTGACGTCTTATGTAACGTGTTTTTTTATATATGTGAAGAAAAGTTTATAGAAAACAACCACCCAAACAATTTAAAGCTTGAGGGCTTCAAATCCTCTTTCATCTTTTTCTCTCAGGTGGCTCACTTTTATTGTGTGATTTTTTGTAACCTAAAGATCATACCCTCCTCTTTTTCTCACATCTCCCTTATGTTCAATATTTGATCCAAAAGTCAATAAGCTACGTAACAAAGAGATTAATCAAGTCAATATCCAATGGAGACATATATAAAGGGGGTTCTGACTTCTGACAGTCTTAGGAGTCAAAAGATGAGATGAGAATGTATCATACCTAGTTGTTTACTTTAAGAATGATCATGTTTTTGGGAAACATGTGTGACTAAAATTGCCAAATAGTTAATCTTGAAATTGGAAGACTAAAATTGACAAGTTGTTAAACAACCATGTGTGGATGTGTATACTCTTAGTCCTATTGATTATTTTTCTCTTCTACTACTTCTATAATTTTTCCTCTCTAAAGTCCAATGACCTCTAAGTAGGTTATGGGGTGTATATAGTTGGGTTATCCGAAAGATACGAGTTAGTTACATGAGGGATACAAATAAGTTATCCCGAGGGATACGGGTTATATAACCAGGGTGAATACTGGTTGAATACCTAAAGTATACATGCTATATACCCATGATGTATGCGAGTTAGTTACTCGTCTGGTAATGGTTACAAAACCCGTGACGGTAAACAAGTTAGTTATATGTATGATAAGGGTTAGTACTTGGAGGTGCACTCATTTAGTGAAAGCTAATTCGTGTTTTTTTTTTTTTTTTTAACAGCCAAGATTTTATTAACACCGAAGACCTCCGACTAGCAAGACGCTAGAAGGAGAAACCACAACACCATACACCAAAGAAAAGAGAAGATTACATGAAACGACAATTATTCCAATCAATGGAACGCTTACTCCTATTATTCAGCCACAACATGCCCCAAGTTTTGATCTCATTTATGACTTTGGCGATGGACGGGATGGTGTTGTTGAAGACAACCGAGTTCCTTTCTTTCCAAAGACACCAGCACGCCGTGAGGAGGATACCATGAACAACCTCCCTTTTGTTTTCCTCCAAACCTTTATACATCTCCATTACATCGTCTAGCGAGAAGAAGAAGAGGGGCGGAAGTTTACACCAACTAGCAATCCATTGCCATATAGCAGTCGCGAAAATACAACCCGTGAACAAGTGCGAAACGGTTTCATCCCCGTCACCACAAAGATGGCAGCCCAAAGATCTAACCACAACGCCTCGTTTAGCAAGCGAGTCAACGGTGGCAATACGGTTTTGAAGAGCTCTCCACGCAAATAAATTCAATTTGTTTGGAACCAACCTCGACCAAGAGAAGGTATGCCGCCGATCAATACTCCTACTAAGCGAGATGAGCATCCGAACCTCCTTGACAGAAAAACTCGTGCCAGCCCCTCCCTTCCAAACCCATCTCCCATTTACCTCCTCCATCCAAAATTGCATGCCCAAATCCATATTGCCCAGATCCCTGTTGACAGAAACAATATTTTTCCAAATTCCAGAAATAGCATACTTACAAGGAAAAAATTGCATCCTCCCAGCCACGGAGTGAATGCTATGAATCACGCGCCTCCAAAGTTGATTAGAATCCGACTTGTACCGCCACAACCATTTACAAAGAAGGCCACGGTTCACGTCTCCAAGTCTGGACAGACCCAAACCACCCTTCTCAATCGGGGCACACACGACATCTCTTTTGACCCAATGTATCTTTTTCCTTTCGCTAGAACCCCCCCAAAGGAAATTGAATCTAATTTTTTCCAAGGATTCAATTACCTTTTTAGGAGCCTTATAGAGAGAAAAAAAGTATGTCGGCAAGCTATCAAGAACGCTTTTCACGAGCACAAGCCGCCCCGCAAGCGATAGATGTTTAGCCTTCCATTTGTTTAGCCTTCTTTCAAACACCTCAATGACACATTGCCAATTAGCACGCCGATTCATATTTGCGCCCACCTTCAACCCCAAATAAGTGAAAGGGAACTCACCTTTCATACAACCACACTTAGAGGCTTTTCTTTGAACCTCCTCATCAGACACATTAACCCCAAAGATGGCGCATTTGCTAAGGTTAAACTTGAGCCCGGAAACAAAATAAAAACAACGAAATATTCGGATTAGATTAGCAAAAGTGGAATCACTCCATTTACCAATAATTAGCGCATCATCGGCATAGAAAAAGTGGGAAAGAAGCGGCCCCCCGTTTGGTAATTGGATTCCTTCAATAATACCCATGTTTCTAGCTTTCCCAAGCATCCAATCTAGGGCCTCCATGGCAATTAGAAAAAGATACGGGGATAACGGGTCGCCTTGCCTAACACCCCTATGGCATTGGAATTCTTTAGTGGGGGATCCGTTTATTAAGACCGAAGCACGAGCCGAGGCAAGAATTCCATTAATCCACATCCTCCATCTTGGGGGGAAATTCATGTGACTCAAAACCGTATCCAAGAAAGTCCAATCAAGCGAATCGAAAGCTTTAGAGAAATCCACTTTGAAGAACAAACCCGGATTTTTTGAAAACTTTAGCCAAGAGAGAATCTCATTGATGATAAGAGGACCCTCTACAATACTTCTACCCGCCATATAAGCCATTTGAGTATCCGAGATGATCGACCCAAGCACCCCTTTCAACCTCTCCGCGATCACCTTAGATATCACCTTGGACACACACCCAATTAGGCTAATTGGCCTGAAGTCTTTTAGCCTTTGAGCATCAAGGATCTTGGGAATAAGAAGCAGGAATGATGAGCTGCACCCTTTTGATATGCGACCAGTCTCATGAAAGCAAGAGAGAATACGAAAGAAATCATCCTCGAGCTGGGGCCAAAAGAATTTGATGAAATCGAAATTAAAACCATCCGGGCCCGAAGCCTTATCACCATCACACATCCAAACGGCATTTTTTATTTCCTCCTTGGAGAAAGGTCTCGTAATAAAATCGCCCTCCGCCACGGAAATGGCTTGAATCCCCTCACAGTCTAAAGCTAATTCGTGTTAGTGTATGTTTTCAGATGAATTTTCGAAAGTAAAAGGCGGAGATGATCAAGTTTTATTGGAGGTAGATTGAATTCGTGCCTTGTCTTCGACTCTTTGGTTATCTATGTATACATGAATCTGTTGTCGTGTATCACTTTGGCCGTGTATTATATTTTTATTATTTATTATCAAAGTGTCTTTGTCCTAATAGTATCCTGATATAACGGTATTTTCAAATAATACTGCTTTAAACCTTATGATGAACAAAAAGTTTGTTGTTCAAGGATAAAAATTATTTTTAATTATTTTATTGTTTTGTGTTCTACCTATCCTCCAAAATACTAATGTTTTACCTAACATTAGAGAAAGACAAATTAAAATAAATAAATAATATTTAAAGATGCGTGCATGTCAATGCCAAAGTTTTCTATAAAAGGAGATTGATTATACATAAAATTATCCAATCCTTAAAGATACCAAAAATATAGAATAATGACTAATTTTGAGGGAAATATGTTTGCGTGTACACCTTTTATGAATATTTTTAGTGGTAGGTTGCAAAAAATATGCTATATATGCGTGGAACAAAGTGGCCACTAATATTTCATCTCACACATTACAAAAATACCTTTATCGTTTCATGTGTCATTCTTTATAAATTAATAAATAATCAAATAACAAATCGTATATTAATAAAAAGTAATCAATATTTATACAAGTTCATCAAATTCACAAGTATAATTTTTTTTCTTAAAGTCTAATCCCCTTTTCAATTAGCGGCCCGGTTCAGGTTTTGACCGATTAAACCATAAAAACCGTCGAGTAAAAGATTAGTTTAGTATTAGACAAAACCGGACACACCCGAACCGGTTTAACCTCCGGTTGTAGGTTCAACTGGTCGAACCAACCGGTACAAAACGGACTTTAAAATGTTGCATGTTTTAAAAACATTATTAAAGCTTAAAAAACATTAAAACCAATAATAATAATTATATTAAAAAATAAATATATTTGTGATTTTTTATTGGGATGGTAAGAAGGGGACAGTAGGAATCATAGCGCATGAAACAGGGGATAGTGAGGTGGGTGATCGAGGGAGGTTGGAGTCCAAAATCTCCTAAATTTAATAAAGAATAAAACTGAAATTGAGGATGCTACTTTTAGTCATCGTTGTACAAACAAAAGAGACAAATTCGGAAAATAAAAAATGATTTTTGTTACAAAATCAAGTTAAGGGGATAAACATGAACATAAGAAAGTGGAGGGGTTATTATTGTATAAAAGCGAATGATATTATCAAGGCCCCATATTATGGCCTTTAAGTTGTTATTATGTCATACGTGTTATATTGTGGCCAAGGGCGGAGCTTCATTGGGGCAACGGGGTCCCGGTCTTTGCCGTTTTTCACTCAAAAGTCCTGAATATATGTGTTATTCATCAAAAAAAATTATATGTATTGAGTTGGTCACACTCAGTTTTTTTTATGTATTTAGTCGGTCCCCATTCGATAAATTATATATAAACTTTGTGTAATTTATAAAAAAGAATTTTAAGATCAGGGTCCTATTTTAAAGTGTACTAAAGTAAAGAGCCCATGAAAATATGAGATTTTACGATGAGTGTCCATTTAGTAAATAACAACAGAACCTCAATTCAAACAAGCGACAAAAGTGCAAAACCAATTACCAATTAACCTCATTAGTAAAAGAAATCGAACCAGGAGCCCCCAAAAAGAGAGCAGCTTTGTGTTCTTGTTGAGAAGTATTATTCTGAAGATTTCACGGAGTAGGAGAGGACTCAGTTATGATATGATTGATATCAATGGAAAGTTTTTAAGGTTGAAATGACAAAGAACACCAAGCTAAGTGAGGTCTCAACTAGTTCTGATCTGTATTGTGAAAACTCAGAAACGTGAGACATATTATCTGGTTGAAAAAGTGGTTCGGTTAATCTTGACACTTTCAGTTTCAACTGCAACAACAAAGAGGGGATTTTCAGCAACAAAAATATTCAAAAATCGCCTTCGCAATAAGATGTCAAATGAGTATCTCGTGGATAGCTTGGTGATTTATGTAGAGAAAGAAACGGCTGAAAAGTCTGATTCGAACTGCATAATCGATGAATTCAAAGCTCTTAAATGACGTCGGGTTGGGTTCTAATTCTTCTTTCAGGTACTGATCGTTTCTCTCACATAATCATAAATATTTTAGGTCTTTGTTTACAAAATCTATAGCTTTTTTATTTGTAAGAACGGTAATTTGAATTAATGAAGAAAAATTAGGTATTCATAGTTTTTATTGTTTGATCCAACCCAAACCGGATCGCCAATCCAAACACATACCTTCAAACATAGTGATAGAAAAAAAATTTAGGTCGCGTGACTTTCAGTCCCCTCTCTGTAATTTTTCAAGCTCCGCCACTGATTGTGGCCTAATCATAGCCGCCGTGAATTTTGTTAAACGATAATATATATTATTTAATAAAGTGAAACAAAGTGTTGGTTGAAAGTGGTTAATAAGGTTGTGTAGTAGGCGCTATCTCTTCCAAAAAGCATTAAGATGACGCTTCTATGGCGCCCATCCTCCACCCCCCACGACACCATTTTAGCCAAAATCGTCCCCGGCGTTAAGCACATGGCGCCACTCCCCCTTTCATTCATTGATTTTTTTTTCTTTTTTTATTGGGTAGGTTTATTTGAGTGTTTTATTATAAATAGAATAATATATTTATGTAATCATTAGAGGGGCGTTATGGGGGGTTAAGACTACACACAAATTCAGTTATAAAGCCCCTTGATGATGTGACCGACACCTGTCGTATAACCCCCCTCTAAGAGGTTATGACTACACATAACCTAATATATGAAGTCATCAAAGCCTATCAAGTCTAATGCTATTTTAGTGTTTACATTTTTTTTGAACGGCATTTTAGTGTTTATACGGTGCACTAATGTTTTGAAGTCTGGACTGGACTGGACTGATTGGAGAGTGAATCGATGTCAAAAAGTAGTCCGACTATGAATAGTTGAGGCGGCTGATTGAGGCGGTTGGCATCTGAGAAGACGGGATCATGAAGACAGTCTTGGCCGGATTGAAGAGATGTTCGAAATTTGCGAACAACCTAAGTTTTGTATGATAGTTCTGTTTTAAATAAATTATAAGAAAATATGTTTATAAAGTATGAAATGACACTTGTGAGTAGACTTGTAAACGAACCTAACGTTCAGCGAACATGAACACGAAATTTTGTTCGTTTAGTTAAGCAAACGAACATGAACAAATGTTGCGTCAATTCATTTGTGTTTGTGAACGTTTGGTAATGTTTTTGTTTATGTTAGGTAAGATGTTAATTAAAATTAACATTAAAAACTAACATCTTTGTTAAATTAAATATGTCTATGATTATTAATTTCAACTTATGTTCTGTTTTGGATAATTATTTTTATAATTTTAATGTCAAGTGTTTAAATATATATTTGTTTAAGATGATTCCATTCGTTATGTGTTTATTAACCATTCGTGAACACATTTAATGCTTAACAAAAGAACATTAACAAGACTTTGTTCGGTTTGTTTAGAGCTGTACTTGTGAGACATAATTTTAATAGAAATGGGGACCTAAACTACAATTACCCTATATATACAAATAACAACACATGGTACAACTTCCTCAAGCTCATAGTACAAACATCTATTGCGCATACACTGTTCATCAACAGTGAAATGTGGCATGGTTGTAATTTAGTGAAACTTTGAGGGTATTGTGTGTCATGGCAGAATTGTAATTAGAAGATATCGACCTACCACACCTCTCTCCCATCACCACACGCACACGCTTTCTCCCTTTCAATCCCTGCATCACTATTTACTGCTCTCTATCAATCCCATTTGCATAGAAGACCTGGTCTCTCATTGTTGCTTCTTCATAGACCCATGAGAAGAAAGAGTGGCCCGGCCGCCCCCTGCTGCCGTCCGACCACCGTGACGCCGCCGCCGGAGAAGCCACAGAGGCCGCCGATCTCCTCCTTTCTTCCTCCTCTCCTCTCGGTTCACCTCCTACTGTCCGACATCGCCGCTGGCTTCGAACGGCCTGAGCGGACCTTCAACTACTACCAGCGATCGAACACAAGTCCGTCCGACATCTCCGCTGGCTTCCAACGAAAATCAAGGCTGCTTCGCATATCGCTGTTTATAGCCGCTGCCTTCAAACGAGGCCGCTGCCTACGAAATCACTGCTCAGATCCGGTTGTTTCGCTCCTGCTTCATAGATCTGTAAGTGTTTCTGTCCTAGGGTTATATGGGAGGCGGGAGTTCGATTCCGGATATTTTTTGTCATGTTAAATCTTTTAGGGTTATGAATTTTACAATTTTGTGGTGGCAGATTATGGGCAACAGGGGAGAGTAACCCTAGAATTTGGTAACGAAATGTCTTTTAACAGTTCATCAGTTTGTTTTTTGTTTAGGGTTAGGTGCCATTGAGTTATGGTATTCAACTTAGTGTACCATATAGATAAATTGCCGATGAGAGTGGAGCAATCATCTTTTTTCCTATGGTTTTTGAAAGACTCATGCTATTACATGTGACCCTTTTGCATTCTTCAGCTGATGTATTGAGGTAACAATTCATTTTTCGTTTCTCTTTTCCATTTTGTCTAAGAAAGTTGTAGTTTATGCAGAGCTTATGATTTTAGTAATTATTTATGATTGATTTAAAGGTTTGTTTTTCTTACTTGAAATTTAATCTGTAACTTCTTTTTAGATTTTTGTTTGGATCTTATTAATCTTGATGCACTTGCAAAAATTTGCCAAAGTACAAAATCTGCCCTTTTATGTTAGGATTGTTTGGGTGTGTATGCGTTGTTATCTTTCATGTTGGCGATGAATCTAGGCCGGAAATTAGGAAAACTCCATCTTCATGTTTCGATTGTTGTCTGCCATGGTGATTTTTATTTGTCTTTGTGGTCTGTCATGGATGATGTTTCTGTTTTAGTTATGAGCTCATCTGGTGGCGATGAATCCTTGACAATTAAGGGTTTCTAAACACCCCCCCCCCCCCAAAAAAAAAAAAAAAAAAAACCTTTTTTACCAAAGGATTTGATGGATTCTGTTTCAATTTTATTTCCCTTTAAATCCTTCATTTGGGTTTTATTGTTGATAGGTTTTTTTTGTTTGCAGATTTTGGGGAAAATTCAGGGGTTGTACTTGCTGAACTCGATTTGGTATGGTGGTTTTTTTCCTCCTCCCCAAAAACCTACACATTCATCGTCTTTTGTTCCTCTCATTTCTTTGATTTCAATCTTACTATCTTCGCACTCGGCTTTTCACTGTCTCATATTCAAAGATGCTATGGTTCTTCCATATAATTGTTCAACATCATGTTATTTTCATTTCTTATAATTGACTTCAAATGTTTGCTGATGAGTTTTCTTACTATAGTTGTTTTCTTCATTTTTGTTTGTAGTTTTACCAAGGAGTTGGGTCAGCTTTTTCTTAAAAAGAGGTTGTACAGGTTCAACCTATTTTAAAGTAATCGGGAACTTTTGAGGTATAGTCATTATGTCATTTTACTGTATATTTTTGTTAGTAATTATTTGCTTAGTTTTCTTCTTTTTCCTTCTAATTTAAGTTTCGAATCTGTTATACTAGCTGTGGTATACAGTTGTCACTTTTCACACATTCATTTTCCTTCTAGAACCAATTGTATAAATAAATATTTGGGTTCATGCATTCTCTTCATGTTTAGTTTAGATTCTTTTTTTGTTATAACATGTTTGTATAAGTTTTTCGTGATATTTTAATGTGTTTCTCTTATCTATATGTTGCCCTTCAGCTTTGGTCTTTCTGTTACTGTTTTGCAGGTGTTATCCATGTTGTCGGGATTGGATTAAACTATGGCAAGAAATACATCGTACATTAGATCTGGAAAAACCTCTTGCAATCTACAAACGCGACCACTATGACAATTGATCCTTATATCCCAGCTGCTAGGGAAATTACAGAAAGGTTACTAAGCCATACACATTCACATCCTCCTGAATTACCTTGAATAGAAATAGCAACTAACAGAGTTCATTTCTACCCAGCTTACAAGCTATTATTAAAGCTGCGCAACCTTTAATAGTTCATTTCATGCAGCATTCCGAGATTTCTTATGTTTTACACGTAAGCTTTTATTGTACATCAGTTAGCATTACCAAATTCTCATGATATATAAAGTGCGTACAACCAGGTTCAGAAACAAAGGAACGGCATTTGGGTAAGGGGGGGGGGGGGTTCATTTTTCATTTTTTTTAACAGAACAAATCATGACATTGACTTCGAAAACGGTCCGACTCCGCCGCTTTGTTGTTGATTTTTTTTATTGCCTATAAAATCAGGAGCACTATATTTATCATATTTTGGTATTGTTTAGTTCAAGCTTTATTGAATTGCTATTGATTGATCTTTTTATTTTATGGACATAGCTGAGGTGGCACCAAAGAAAGTCGTTCCTGCTGGTAAAAAAGTATTCAAGGAGTGAAGGTTGGTTGTGGCCATCCGGTTTTATACAATAGGTAATATTTTTACTCTCATGAATGAGATCTTTGACCCGTTTCTTCGAATTGAAGGAATATATGCTTAAGTTCGATTTCTAATCGCAGTGTTTTACTTCCAGGAGTTGTTGTTAAGGTCATTTATCTTTATGTTCTCCTTTATAATCATATCATCAGATTTTGTATGCTTCTTCAATGTTTATAGGCAACTAAAAGGTAATTTCTTATTTGAAGTTTCTCATTTGATTTGCTTAGTTTTTCTTGCTTTCCAGGTTTAGTTGTTGTTTTTCTTTTTATGTAGACTATAATGAGCATTTAAGTTAAAATAAGATGTGTAATTATATGTATACCATGGATAATAGCCTTCTGAATATAAATTGTTTGTATTTTGCAGTTGCAAATTTTTTGGTCTACTTCAAAGGATATTCCCAGGACTTGAAGAAGCAAGGATACAGACAAATCACTAAACTAATTAATATGGTAAGTGTATGCATATTGAGAGTATTATGTTTCACAGTTTTGTTACTACACTTTCAAAGTTCTCCGTGCATTCTCTGATGATTTTTGGCATGGATACAATGCCAATTAAATATGCTTTTCCATTCACCGATTTGATGAAACTGGATGTTTCTGTTTAATGTTTTGTGATTATTTGTGTTCCCCACATGGCTTCCATTTGGTTGTAAAAAAAATTGGACATGAATATGTAACAGGGGTGTTGAAATTGCTTTTTTATTGCTATTTGCATTTGCTTACATACTTATGTTTTTTTACATTGATTTGTGCAATTGCTTTTTTATTGCTATTCTTGCTTCATTTGGTCAACTCCTATGGCTTGGCTAATCGGCTTTTTAAAATGGTTCGACTCCGCGGCAACGCGCGGGTCGACCCACTTGTAAAAGATATAAACAAAGATGGAATATTTTGTGATGTCTCAAATTTCATGGACAGAATTGTCCAACTAACTAGGGCTTGTAAATTTTTCTTTGAACTCATTCGTAATCAACTTGATAATACCTACCTGTCATTTAGCTCAAGCGATTTGACTCGTATAAAGTTTCAAGAATACTCTAAGGTAGGGTTGTCTCTCAAATTCCAATATTCTATATGACTAATAAAATTGACCCTTAAAAAGTTAAAATATAAACTTACATTTATAAAAAAAGTTCAAAACACAACTTTTATGATTTTTAACAAGATCAAGTCACTTTTAAACCAAAATTTAGATAAATTTAAACATGGGAGACATTAGGCATGATTAACGT
>JBCNJP010013265.1:0-12597 GCA_039602395.1 Deinandra increscens subsp. villosa
AACCACCCACCATTGAACCATCTCCGACAACCCAACCTCCACCACCACCACCAGAAACCATTGAACAACCCACTAACTCACCACCAAAACCATCATTACCACCACAGAAGAAGCCTAAAAGGAGAAGTCCTTCCTATGACAGACGAAGAATCACAGGTTGGAAAGTTGATGAAGCAACCAACCACTTCACCTTCCAAACCTTAAAGGGCACATATCTTGCATATCTTGTTAATGATATTCCCAAGTTCCTTGCTGTACTTGAGATGACTGACATCTATGTGAGATTAAGAAAGGTATTAGCTCCCACTCGAGCAGAACACCTCCTGTGGCTCACAATTGAGACCAAAGTACTGGAGAGTGGAATTATTTTTTGAGATTCTTATGACGATTCATCAGATGAAGAGGAACCTAGAAGTGAAATTAGGTTTGTAAGGAATATCGCATTTAGAGAGTTCCGGTTGAACGAAGAAGTTCCGGCTAAACAAGGTTCAAGTGGAAGTCTAAGTCCAAGCCGAATATTCCGGGTGAACTCTATTATTCAGCAGATAAAGAGTTCAACTGGAATATCTCCTGACATATGAATATATTTGCCGATAAAGCAACATGTTTGCTCTCTTTAGTAACCAGAGATGTCTACCCCTTGTAGAAACTTAATAAACACACGCATTCTACCTCTTCAATGGAAGATTATTCTTTTGGTAATATTTTGACTTTTTGTATATTAACGTTCATGAAGATCGTATGGAAATAAATGGCTCTCATTAATTTCCGTTAGCACTATATATAGCATATATAAATCTCAGCTTTAGACATAATTTGAAGACCTTGTTGATCAAACTTGTAATCGTGTAAATTTGTTGAGTTATTGATAGTGCTAAGTATTCATTACTTCGATCTTGCTATATTCATGCAAACAACTATTTACACCTTACGATGCGATATGCAAATCTGTTAAGCAGAGCGAAGCTTAACTTAATTCCGCAAGGTTAATCTTACAAGTAAATCTTGTTAATTAAACTTAGTGTTCAATTTCGATCCTACAAAATGCATTCAATTGCTTATATATGAAATGTTTTAAACTGTTAAACTGCTTCTGGATTGATATATTAAACTCTTAACCTGTTAAACTGGTTTTGGATTGATGCTATGTAATGAGAGTGTTTTCACATTTCTTATACGTGTTGTTTATGCAATTATAATGATTATATGTTATGTGTTATTATTTGCTTTAAAATTAAGGAAAATTGGATTTAAATAATCCGAACTTTTACCTATTGGCCGGCAATAATCCCACATTTGAAAATCCTTTCCACCAATCCCAACTTTCATCCAATTTTTTTTTAATGGACCCGTCGTTAACTTTTTTAACACCGTTAAGTAGATGATGATGTGGCATGCTGACATGTAAATTATTTTATTTTTTATTCCACGTCATCTTCCAAATCACCTTTTCCTTCAATTATTAATCAAAAGAAGTCGATCAATTCCTTCCCCGGATAGCATCTAGATTAAAAAAACAAACGATTTCCTAAATTCTAATCGCTAATTCGCATCCTCACAGAAGAAATTCCTTTCCCGCAAGTGAATATTTAATTGTTCATTTTAATGATGAATATCACTCACTGGAGCCACCTTAACTAAGACACTTAAACTGTTAAAAGTGAATATTTGAAATGAATATTCTTCAATCTTAATTGTTCGAACACAACAAAAATCATTTGGATGCACTCGATCCATCATTTTTGAATGATTAAAATGAATTTAATTAAAAGTGAAACAAAATCCATACCGACGATGACGACGAAGATAAGAATTTTGATCGTGTTTTTCATCGATAAATCCGCGATCGTCTTTCTCACCGAGATCCTCCAATGGCAGATTCCTTAATAGTCGATGATTTTGATCAAATGTGATATCTACATGTTCATTCTGATCATACAAATGCAATGGTGCAATCAGATTGAAGTTTTATTGAGATTATTTGAGATATAAAAAATCACATATCATCTTCTCCGTCAAGCTCGGTTCTTGTTCAAGAAGGGCGGACATATCCTAACTTTACGATTACATCAGATATGAGATTATCTCCATCGATATACAATTACAAAGCATTATACAAAATCATTACATTCATTTGTAAATCGAATCAAAATCTTAATACGTTTTCTTACTCGTACCGTGTTCATCTAGATCCTTCAAGTATGCACGAAAATGCTTCAAAGTGGATCTAGTTCTACTCGGTTTATGATTTCGATCACAATGATGTCTTTAATTTCGGAATTCATCCAAGATTGAAGAAGATATGATCGCTTGAAAGTTCTCGTTTACATAGACATTCATATGATTTGCTTAGAGAATTTGAGTTTCTCTGTCATTGCCTCAAACTGACGTCACCTTCAACTTTAATCTTTCAAGATACCTGCACTCTTTGAATTGATGCGAAAAATCTCAAATGTTTAGGAAACGAATGTGTTCTGTGGAAAGCAATTGATCGTTTGTTTTTCTAATCGATAGAATTGATCGAGTTCTTTTGGTTGATAAATGAAGGAAAAGGTGATTTGGAAGATGACGTGGAATAAAAAATAAAAAGATTACATGTTAGCATGCCACGTCATCATCTACTTACCGGTGTTAAAAAAGTTAACGACGGGTCTATTAAAAAAAAATTGAATGAAAGTTGGGACTGGTGGAAAGGATTTTTAAACGTGGGATTATTGCCGGCCAGTAGGTAAAAGTTGGGATTATTTAAATCCAATTTTCCTAAAATTAAACAATTAACTGATAAGGAAATTGTTAGTAGACATTATAGTGAATATGTACTTATACATGAGAACACGTGATACATTTACTACGTTAATATGTGGTGGATACGCCGTTGGTACTTCCTATATATAAGCATAATAATACTAGTTACCCGATATATCGAAAGTGTGATAAATACGCCGTTGGTACATCCTATATATATACTCTAACGGTAAATTGGGGGATGTTCACTTGTTACAATATATGAATGCCTTATCTTTGTCTACTAATAAACCTAAGTCGCTTGGGTACTTAACTAGGGCGGGTAGTAGTACTAGGGGAGTTGGGATTGCTATTAAGATGTTCGCTATTAGATGGGTAGAACATCTTAAGTTAAGGGTAGTGTTTCCCGAAGGGATTAGGGATCACTGAAACTAGGAGAGGGAAAATGTGCAACTATCCGTTATAGGGATTACCCAAATATGGGTAAACTCGACAGTTAGCAAAATGGGGAAAAGGTGCGACTGTCCGTTATAGGGGTTACTGAAAGGTGGGCATAAGGGTAAACTCGACAACCAACAAAATGGTATTCGAGACAAAAGGGGGTATCCCGCTTATAAATTAGTGGGATATGGACTGATAACAGAGGATGGGGCTATAAGAGAGGGTATATTGGTGTCACACCCCGGTCAACGGTTTAGGTGTGAGCGAGACGAAATCATAGTCGTAGATATACATAACAACTTCTACTAAATTCAAACGTCATTTAAAACATAATACCATTCATGTTGCAGCGGAAAGTTGTGGTAAAATGATATTATCTTACATTTGAATAAAAGTCTTAGTTTGATATTGAAATCGTAAATCAGTTTATTTAAGATAGGTCGGGACTACGACTCTGGTAAAGCAGGTCCGAAAGTTACAGTAAAACCCCATTTGCACGTATTCCATGATAAGCTAAGTTACCTGAGAAATCATGAGTTTAAAAGGTCAACATAAAGTTGGTGAGGTTCACAGGTTTATGACTCTACAGTAAGTTGGTAAAACAGTTTACGGTATGTTGGTAAAACAGTTTACGGTATACTTAAATGTTACGTTGGTTTACTGTTATGGGTGTAAGATCTCACATGAACCTCAAATTTGAATACTAACGGATTACCCACTCATGGCATTCTATCCCAAGAATACCGAACAGAGCAGAATAACTGACGTGTACCCCTTGACAATGTACGGAGTCAGGATTGGAGCGACCAAACCGGGCAGGGTTGTCAACCCAAATAGATCTATTCACTAGTTATCGTTTCGAGCAGAACTAATCGAATTCAATTAATAGTGAGATTTGGTTGTACAAACGTTTATAACGATAGTGTACCAGAGTTTGGGATACGGAATGGAACATGTAATCATACGGCTAACAGTGAAACCATAACATCAAGTAAAAACATTTTATCAGTTCATGATTTCTCCCCCATAAGTGTAAAACAGTTGTAAAGAAAAGGGGTCGTGAAACTCACTCGATTCAGTGATGATGATGGATTACCGAGTGGCAACTAGCAAGTAAAGTTCTAATAAAACATAAGACAATATGCATAAGGGTCCACATAATCATTTGAGTAACGAACGTTATCCAAATGATACCGGTCAAGTCTTGACGTATAATCCCGTTTGTAGCGTTTGAAAACCCGTTAGTTAATTAGTTTACAAAGTCAGTAAATGCAATCGTTCACGTATAAAGGCATTTAATGTAAATGAATACAAGGAATAAACATGCGATAACGTATCATGAAGACCAGTTCAATCAGGTATCAAACAACGTTTTAAATAATAATATTTATTATTATTTTTAAGTTCGTTCGATCGATTGAATTGTTAATCGGGTTAAGTTATAATATATATAACTAGAGTTGATAATTATTATCGAATAAGTATTCTAACTTGTCGAAATAGTTTTATTAAATAATTACAAGTTAAATGATTTAACACAAGTAGGTAATTATTAAAGGTCATTTTAATATTTAAACTCATGTTATGAAAATAAGGGTTTTGAGTTAATATAAATATAATTATTATTAAAATAGTTATATTAACAAACCAAAATGATTTTAACTCAAATTAGGGTTTCTAAAATTCATAAGGATAATTATTTGTTGAAAATAATTATTTACGATTCGTTACGTCGTAACACGTTTTTAAATCGTTTAAAGATTTTGTTTTCAATTCCAAACGTTTAAAAATAAAACATTTGATCCGATTAAAACGCTTTGATTAATTTGATTCTTTTAAAATAATAAAAAATGTTTAAAATATATTTTCCATAATTTCTATAAGTATTTTGATTTTATTTTTATAAAATCTTTTTTAAAGAACTTTATTTATTAAATAAAGTTAGAGTTTTAACTTTAAAAACTTTTATAGAAAATTCCCAACATAAAACAGTTTCCACTTTTTGTATAAATCCAAGATTTTATACTTTTTTTCAATTGTCCAAAAATATGATATTTTACCATTTTTTGAACATAAAATATATATATCTATATATATTTTATGCATTTTATTTTATAATATCTAAACAAGTCATTTAAGTCTTGTGTTTTATAAATTATATTTTTATAAAATGTGACCATTTTATAATGTGACCATTTTATATACTAAATTCCATGATGAGATTTCATGGTTTATATTATCTAAGTAATTTTTATAAAATTACTAACTTTGTTATTAAACCAAAAAATATCATTTAAATGTCTAAATGTTATCATTTTATGTTCAAGAATTTAGTTAACAATTCCAAAGTCCATATTAGTCCAAAAGTGTCACTAACATCAATTTAGTCCATGATAATTTGTATTTAGCATATATTAACTTATAAACAAGATTATTAACCATTAAAATCACAATTTATACTTTTAGTAAGTTATGATATGTTAACACATGATATTAACAACGTCTAAACATGCAACATATGGTAAACATTAGAAAGTCATCAAATGATTGAACTAAACTCATTTAGCTAGGTAACTTAACCATAGGTTTTAATTTTAAACTAACAACTAACACCTTTGTGATAGAAAAATAGTTTGGTGGTTATGATCGTTTAAAAAGCTCGGGCTTTAATGGTTAGTTGTCAAGACGTTACGGTTCATTTGGGATAGTAATAACGTATAAAAACGTGAGCGAAAACGGTTTAAAGGACTCACAAAAGAGTGGAGTTAAACCATGAGAAACACGAGAAAGGTGGTGGTGGCTCGGATTGGTGGTTCACGGCTGCAGCGGTGGCGGGGCAGTAGCTCCGGCGGCAGCGAGGCAGCAGCGAGGCGGCGGCAAGGCAGCAGTAGGTCTGCAGTGGTGGCAGGGCCGACCTAATAGGCATGTTGGGTAAAGCAAGGGCTTAGGGCCCCTAAATTTTTAGGGCCCTAATTTTCTTAACTTTTGTTTTGTATGTATTGGGCTATAGTGTTGGGCCATGTCATTTACATAAAAGAACTGAGCTAGAAATTCAAAACAAACGCAGGCAATTAGGAAAAAGGAAGTTTAATCCGAATTCTACTCGACGTTCTATTTTGCCAATCCCTAATGTAAGGGCACCATCTCCTCCCTGATCATGTGTTACAAGCTAGCACCTTCAATGTTTATAGGCTAACAAGCATGGGGAAATCAAACGACTGATGTCTAGCCTTTAATAGCGTTTAAAATGGTATTCAATTTTTCGTTGTTCATTTGCGATTTTGCCTACTTGCTCACTTGATATCGCCTGTTATTGCCTTTCTTAATTTGCAATTTTCTCACTTGGTTTTGTTCAACTTGAAAATTTATGTTCGATTTTGCCTACTTTCAAGTGCGATTTTGCCTACTTCCACAAAGTTTACTATTTTGGCTTCTGTTTGATTTTGCTACTTGTTCAAGTGCGATTTGCCTACATTGGCCATCCCTGCTTGAAATCTTGGTATTGGCTTTTGAAATCTTGTTGATTGTGTTTGATTTTGGCTTACTTCCTGCTCTCCAACAAAGGTAATCCAAAAATCTTGATTTATTTTACTTGTAATTATGTTTAAACCGTAAAACATGAAACATTTTAATTGATCTCCATTGTTGTTTGACACACAGTGCGCATATCGTTTATACAAGTTGAAATTATATTTTATGATCATAATTAGGAAAGGAAGACCAGTGATAAACCAAACTGATGTATGAACCTTTCATCATTCTTAAATTAGAATTATGAATTAAATTGTAATTTGGGAGGCAATTGATTAGATCATTAGCATGGATTCGGGTGGAGGGGGGGGGGGGTGTTAAGCATCATCAGTTCTTCAAAACATCTCAAAAGGTAACTCTTTTTGTTATTTAGTCTTTTGATCCTTTTATATTAGCTTTAGATAATACCATGACTATTCAAATTAGAAGTTACTAATAAGGTCATTCAGAAACGAAATTAAAGGTGTAAAAAAAGTAAAACTTGGGGACTCAATTTTCAAGTTCGCTTGAGGCCTCCAAAATTCTTGAGCCGACCGACCCTGAGTGGTGGTCACGGTTGGTGGCGGTGGTTGTTTTGCTCGAAATAAGAAGGGAGAAGAGGGAGGGTGGCGGTGGCCTAAGGTGGTGGTGGTTGGTGTTTCTCGGGTGCACAGCAGCTGCAGACAGCAGCAGCAGTCCACGGCGGCGGTGGTGGACTGGATCAGTGGAGGCAGCAGCAAGACGCACAGCAGCAGCAGCAGCTCCGATCAGCAGCAGTAGCTCCGATCAGCAGCAGCCCCACGGCAGTGGTGGCTGGTGTTGTTTCACCGGAAAAAAAGAGAGAGGAACAGGGGGGGCTGCCGGTTTTGAGAGGAAGAGAGGAGAGGGTGATGGCTGGTTGGTGGTTCACGGCTGCAGCAGCAAGGGTGCAGCAGCAGCTCGCAATAGCATGGTGGACGACGGATGGTGGTTGTGTTGTGCCGTGAAAAGAAGCAGAAGAAGGAAGGTGTCGAGCAGCGGCGGGAAAGACGGTAATCGAGAGCACTGCTACTTTCTTTCATTTTTTTTTGTTTGCGTGTGCTAGTGTTCCATCGTACATATGTATGTATGTGTATATACTAATACTATATTATTACCTGATGAAAGTAAAATGTGGATGAGTTGAGAACACAAGTTATAATTTGGTGGAGGCAAGTACTAATATTTTATGGAGACACATATGCGCATGTATGTATTGGCCATAAATTAGTTTCAGATATTTTCTTTTTAGTATGGTGTACCATTTAATACATAGGCATTGTATCCATATTTTGAACACGTTAAATAGGTTAATATTTACTAAACGGTTCATAAAAATCTCGAACATCCTAAATATTACGGAAGTTTAATAATTATAATTATTATATTTATTTTTCAGTTATAATGTAAACTAGGGAACGTTTAGTTAATTACGCGGTAGAAAGCGCGTGTCCAATCGGCGTTGCGATCACGGCCGTTTCACATACCGAATACGTTTTCTTGACTGCAATTCTTAATAATTGTTATAATAATTATTTATTATTCGTCGAGTCATTAAAATCATATTGAACGGCTAAACGAATTGATTTCGGCTAACATTGCGTAACAACAAAGGTTTCATTATTTTTGGCTCGTTGGGCCTAGGGGTTAACGGTTGAGGTTTTGGCTTGAGTCTTGACAACGATTTCAGTTTGTGATGTTTTTATTTCATAAAAACAATTGTTCGAGTTGGTTACATTAGTTTTTCAGAAATCAGATATAGTTTTCAGTTTTGTCAGTTCGCGACAGTTTTAAGCTCGACCGTCCAGATTGTTTAAAACTGAATAATTTTAAACATACGATCACTTATCAATTTGATGTGTCGGTTATACAAACGTACGACACCAGTTCCGGATAAAATATAAAATATACATTTTATATTTAATTTTCTTGTTATTGAAATTTATGGGTATACGCTTCTAGTAAAAACGCGGGATTAGGTTTACGTCATCAGTTAACGGTCAGACACAGTAACAAACAGTTTAAAAAGTACTCAGATCAGTTTATGCACATAAATACTTAATTAGAAAGTCAAGGTAAAGAGGTTTGACATAAGTTTTCGGACGAGGTGTCACAAATGGGGTAAACGGTTTCTATGGAGGATATTTCTTGTTAGAAATCTTACGTGTTCTATAATTCTGTTATGTGTTATACTTAATAAATGTTTGCTAAAGAGGCATCTTGCAGGCCCAGTTGTTTTGAACTGAGAACGAGGTAAAGTTTTTAGAATGTAAAACTCACCAGCGTAAGCTAACTTTCTAAAGTATGTATGTCAGGTGAAGGTGAGTCTTAAAGTAGCCATAGGAAGACCCTTGTGATAAGGGATTAGACGGGCAAGCTATCAGTAGGAACGTTTTGGCAGGCTGGCATAGATATAGTGATAATCTTAGTTAGAGTTACCTTATGTAAATTATCTTAGTTACTTGTAAAACTTGGCTTATTTGAAAGTGCGTGAGCGTATGGATCTTCTACTTAGTCGTAACGAAATCAATGTAAACGTGTAAAACGCAGAGAGTAAATACAATTGACTTGTATTAACCACAGAGATAACCACAGAGTACAATCAGAGAATATGACACGGAAGCTTAGACTCCTATCGTTACTGAATACAACACAAAACTCACATATTTATACTAGAGAAATACGTTGGTCCGAACCTCAGGTTCGGCCCAAGGTTCGGCCATGTCCGAACTCCAGGTTCGGCCTGAGTTCAGACCTCAACGCATTATAATCATCAACAGTTTGAACAGACAATGCACTTTGAGTCGAAGAACTAGGAATTGACACAGTACAACCAACAGATGAATAACTTGGAGTTTCAGATTTACCTGCCAGAAATGCTGTAGGAGGTGCAGAACTAAGAATATTAGACTTTCCAGCATTCAAAGTTGAATCATTATTGCCATAATACAGTGCAGGATTCTGAATTTGCTCAGGAAGTGACTTGTTTACTTTTAACTCCATAACCCTAGCTTGGATTCTTTGAATCAGATCATTAAAAGACAACCTTGGATAATCCTTATCATTAGTAATCATCGTCACATAATTTTCCCACTTCTCTGGTAGAGCTTCCATAATCTTTTCTTTCCTATCAGCTTCATCTTTTGTAAGATTCACCAATTTCATTTCACTCATTAAATGTGCAAACCTTGCAATCAGATTTGGAATCGATTCATTTTGATAATGCTTGAAGCTATCAAATTCCTTCTTCAACACCTTTTGTCGACTTTTCTTATACTGGTCATTGCCTTCACATCTCTTTTCTAGAGCATCCCACAAACTCTTTGCGGTATAGTTGCTTGAAAATTGATGTAGTAAATCAGTAGGCAAAGCCATTGTTAAAGTGCCATAAGCCTTTTTCTCAGCTTGATATGCTTTCTTTTGTTCACCAGAAAGCTTCCTTTGAAGAATTGGTTCTCCATCCTCACCCTTAGGATATGTATATTGTTCAGAATACGATAACCACATATCGATATCATTTGCGGAAACAAACGCTTCAAAACGTGTCACCCAACTATGATAATCTTCCAATTTAAGTAATTTGGGAACTTTCTGACATGTTCCGATTTCATTATCATAGTTAATCATAGTTTGCATCGTTGCCTGAACCGAATTTTGAATAGCCACAAACGCTTGAAAATCGGACATTTTTGAAAAACAGGTTAATGTTCACTCCGAACCTCGTCCGAACCTCCTCCGAGCTGCCTCCGAACGTAGTCCGAACTTGACAACGCCGAACTCTCTCCGAACCTGACCTTCGGACAAACAAAAACCAACAACTCCGAACTAGCACCGAATTTAGTCCGAACGCTGACCGATCCCTCACCGAACTCTCACCGAACCAATATAAAGACCGAACTCCGTCCGAACCTCGAGTTCGGAGCGGTTACTCCGAAGTTGTCCGAACCTCAAACGAGACAGATTTCACTCGACCTCATTTTCTCGATTTTTAATGTTTTTGATTGGAATTTTCGACAGGAATTTAAGCAAACTCGATAGAAACGATCTAGAAACAGATTTTTGACGAAAAGCACACTCGAGACGATCAAACGAACTAAAAAATGATTGACATTTTCGCAAAAACGTGAATTTGAACTCAAAACTCCGAAAAACACTGATTTCCGACTAGTAGAGCAAACCTAATGGTCTGATACCACTTGAAAGTGCGTGAGCGTATGGATCTTCTACTTAGTCTTAATGAAATCAATGTAAACGTGTAAAACGCAGAGAGTAAATACAATTGACTTGTATTAACCACAGAGATAACCACAGAGTACAATCAGAGAATATGACACGGAAGCTTAGACTCCTATCGTTACTGAATACAACACAAAACTCACATATTTATACTAGAGAAATACGCTGGTCTGAACCTCAGGTTCGGCCCAAGGTTCGGCCATGTCCGAACTCCAGGTTCGGCCTGAGTTCGGACCTCAGCAAACTTGTGTGAATCCGTCTTGTATTTGATACTTCACATGACGATCAAGGACCATGTATCAACAAACTCCCCCTCGGCATGTGCAGTATCATCTCCTCTATACAAACTTGTATCCTGTATCTTCAATCAAACTCTTCCTCGATCTTTGACGATGAGTTCAATCTTGAATACTTGATATTGCATCGTGTGAAATCTCTGTATCAACAATCTTCAGATACTTGAAGTTGTGAAGTTCTCTTCCCACTTAGAAACCTGCCAACATAAATAATCTTGGTGCAAAATGTCTCTTTGAGACTCCAAGATATTTTGATTTTGAAAATGATTTCATATTCCGTGCTGATCAATCGAAAACAAATAAGAAACAAAGTCTTTTTGGCTTTTAGAAATTTTATATCAAAACACACCTAAAATCTTTTTGGTATATTTCTGATAAGAAAAGTAAATGCATTACAGAATTAGAAACTATTTTTGTCTTTTGTGAGAAAGATCACAACGTGGGATCATATTGGTCATGACATGCTGAACTACATTTCAATTTCAGTTATTGAAGCACATAAGCCATGCCGATTGCAGATATAATTTGTCTAAATTTAAACTCTGGCACAATCATACTCATAACATCTGGATATGTTAAGCTATTGATTAAGTTTGCATTGACCAGTGTACCCCACACTATCAGACATACTCATATATGTTTTTGCTTATCACATTTTGTGATTTTATTTGTGATTTGAATCACATAATGATTGAAACCATGATATAGTCAACTGTGTTCCATGCAAAAAGAAATAAGAACGTTAAATCTTCTACCTTAAGGTCGATCTTTCGATACGCAGATAAGGCCTCGGATTTAACCAAAATAAGAAAATAAAACAAGTTGAAATTGTATAACTCAACAACAATCAGGTCGGTATTCCCGTACACGCAGAGAAAGTCCGATGAGTTATACGAAACACCAAAGAAAATAAAGCAGAATGTTAAATGAACAACAATCAGGTCGGTCTTTCGACACGCAGAGAAAGTCTGATCGTTTGACAAAATAAAGAAAATCAAACAAGTTTAAGTCTTTGCAAAATGACCACATGTATACACAGTGACTTCTCATTTTTCTTCTCACATATCTTTTTCTTGATATATCATGAGATATGCATCAAGATGTTGTCCACTAGGTCAGCATCAGATTTAGTGTATATCACATTTGTATACTTTCTAATTTGCCGAGCCTACCTTGCACATCGATCAAATGGTCTTATGGCTTTTTCATTTACTTTATCCATGAGTCAGACACTGTCCGCCAATGTACCATCATTTCCCAATCATGTTGGATACAATTTCTCATTATTTAATATTTTTGTCTTTTTCAAATTTCTCCCCCTAAAAATGACAACTGTCACACCCCCAGATAA
>JBCNJP010013266.1:0-12596 GCA_039602395.1 Deinandra increscens subsp. villosa
GATTGGACCAAAGTTAACCCAGTCGTGAACCCGTTTGATATATCGTAAACTCGTTTTATGGATCGTAAACCCACTTATTGAATCGTAAACACATTTAAATGAGATTTAAAATCATAAACTCGTAATGCTTTTTGAAAACTTAATAATCTTAAGATAAAAATTAATGGTATTTGTGAATGTTTGTGAACATGTGATTCAAAATCAAATATTTTACTTGAACGTTTAAATTGAAATTTTCTGAATCTTCAAAAGTTAAATGTGTTAATCAATTGAACTTCAAGAAGTTGTTGACAAACATAATTTCACTTTGATGAGTTTAGGATCTGATGCATTTGTCTCGTTTTCTCAGATGGCAGAAGAGATGCTAGACGAAGAGATAAAGTTTGAACAGGATCACTGCATCCCAGCGTATCTTGAAGACCCGCCAGAGAAGCATATGGAACTATTTTATTCTCTGGTGGCTGGGATGAATACTTGCAAAATAAACCATGCCCTGAGGACGAATGTGCTTATTGATGAGATGCTAGTGAGGGAGTTCTGGGGTACAGCAAGAGCAAATGCTGACAAGACAAGTATTACCGCAACTGTTCAGAACAGACAAGTAGTGATTGAGGAAGATGATATCAGAAAAGGGCTGAACATTACTGATAAAGCCTCTGATCCTATTAAGTATCCGAAGGAGGTTGTTCTAGCGGGTGCTCAATCTATGGGGTATGAAGGGAAGTTTCCGCCTATCTTTAAGAAGCTGCTGCCGCATTACTGGAGGTGCCTGGCACATTATATGCAGAAGTCATTTCTAGGCAAGAGAACTAGCTTCGATCAGCTGAATCAACTTCATGGAACTGCTTTCATCGCATTGGCCTTAGATTGGGATTTCAACTTCTCAAGGATGATGCTGTTAGACTGGATAGGCAATGCTGATCTGAGTGCCAGAGAACAGTTCCTGATGACACCAAGGTTTGTGCAAATGGTGGTCATGAAGAAATACCCAATGATTGAAGAAAGGATAGAAAAGTTGGACATAAAAGTGATGGATTGTGGGGTTTTTGGTCTTCAAACCCAAGATAGAAAGGGTAAAAACAGCTTTCAAGGAAGACTTGAATGGGTAAAGAGGGGTGCGTTTCCCGAGGTGGCAAGGGAACAAGAGTTTGATGAGGATGAACCTGAAGCTGATGTGCCTAATGTTAATGCAACTGTTGCTGAAGATCAAGACATTGCAGCAACTCCGGCTGTAAATGTACAAGAAGAAGATGTGATAATACCCTCCGATGAAGAGAATGTGATGGATGACATACTTGCCGGTCAAGAGATTACAGATGATGATATCTATGGGAATTTGGGGCCTCTTAACCTTAAAAGGTCAAGAGATGACATGATCGGTTCATCGGGCAGTGATACAACTCCTCCCGAGCTAAATCTGAACGTAGAGGATGTTCTTGAAGAACCCATTCCTGCACGTGAACCATCTCCAAGAAAGAGGTCTGATCCAAGAAGCATAAGATTCAAGCTTACAAAGACAAGCTCAAGCTTAATGATAGTACAACCAGCAGGGCCCAGTTCTGAGGGTCCCAGTGCTCAAGAAGAAACAGCTGCTGAAAATGTTCAAGATCAACCTGCTCCTGCTCAGACTGAAACTCCACTTCTATCCGAACGTAGCCCAGTTCGGGAAGAAGGACAATTTATAGAGGTTGATCATTCATTCGCTGTACCAAGCCCAGTGAGAGTGAGCGCTGCTCCTGTGATAAGTCAGCCAACAGCTATTCCTAGCTTCAGGCCCTTCCAATCTGCTGAACTTCCGATTGATTTGAGGATAAGCACTGATCCTCATATCAACTTTTTGATCTCTCAGAATAGATTCAGAGAAAATGAGATAAAGGCACTTAAGGATGAGAACAGAAGGATGAGAGAAAAGGAGGTGGCGGATAAAAATAGAATGAAGTGGCTCTATGAGACTTTGATGGACCTTAAGAAGAAGTTTACTGACTTGAAAAGTGTCGTGGAATCAAAATCTTCAGGTGCCCCTGAACAAAGTTCATCACAGGGTGTGCAAGGTGCTGATGCAATGAATGTAGACGATGGAGATGAAAATATTGAGATGTCTGATTATGCCAGAGGAGGAAGAGTCATCTCCAAAGCTCCTGAAGGTCACGACAACTGGTTCCGAGAATTCTTTCAAGGACCAGCCCCCACTCAGTACTCTCTTGATCTTGGTGGAAGCTCTATAGACAAAAAGGGGAGTTGTGAACCCATCTTGTGCTGGCATTATGACACCGAGAAGAAATTATTTGCTGTGATCCGTGAAGGCTATAGTCCAGTTGAATATTACAGAACTCGTGCACAATTCCATTCTTGGACTGAGCCTGAGATTAGAAATCTGCTTCGAGCTCCCTACATAAACAGATGGAACAGCCCTGACGGAGACCTTATTAGAAACAATTTGCTGAGCCATCAAGAAGATAACTTTGAAAATTTTGAGCTAAAGCAAGTAAGATGGGTCCAGACTGAAACTGACCCAGTGACTGGAGAGCCAATTGGTGAAGCAAGGAGACCACCTACCAAGCGCACAAGAGTAATCAACATGTTGGATGAGATTGAAGATGGTACCTTGGTCAAAAACTTTGACTGCTGGTGTTATGATCCAACGACACACGAGGTGGTGGTTCTCTGCAAGGGTATGAGGCAGTTTCGCTTTTACGATCCGGTTGATTTGCTAAGATTTGGAGAAAAGGATATCAAACTGCTCGCCTCACAGCCTATTCTCGGAGATGAAAATGACATGGAAAACGCTGTGAGGGTGGGGATCTTCCATGGGACGGCAAACCGGATTGTGGCGAACAGATGGTGGTCGAACAACGCTCAGAATACATTCAGATTCGATCTGCTGCTGCCGTAAAAGGTCTAATGGTTCATGCCTAGGGGAAGATTGTTGGGCTATATTTAATTAAGGCATGAACATTAGTTAGTGGGCTAGTTTATTGTTTTGGGCTTATTAGTTATTGGGCTTATTATTGTTTATGATTGGGCCATGTGGGCTGATTTCTTGTTTACGATTTGTATTAGGGTTTGTATGAGGTACTATATAAGCCTCACTTGTTTATGATTTTGGCCAAGCTTTTCTAATACAATATTAAGTTTACGATTTCTGCATCATTCATTGTGTTTACGATCAGCTTCATCAAGTAGGGTTTCTCATTCAAGACTTGATCTTTTCATTTGATCTAGTCTATTTCTTCTACTTGTTTCTTGAATCAATCACATTTGAGGTTTCTGCACTCACTTGTGTTTAGATATTGTGTTGACGGTTTGATCTCGGACCAACATGTGTTCCCAAACTTTAATCATTCCTCTACCACATGAATTGGACATTAGTTCAAGAAGATGGGTTTGATTCAAATTCCATAACTTCATTATATTAAACTTCAAGATTAAACAAATCAATATTGCTGTATGGAAAACTTTGCATAAAAATCTCTGCGTCATTGCATTTACAAATTTTGTTCCCAAGTGTTTAGTTTCTCTAATTGGATCTCTTCATTCAAAATATGTGATTTTAATATGAATTTATGAAAGTAATTGCTAACATTTGTTTTTGTATCTATCACATGCATGTAGCAGGTCCACTTTCTATGGTAGACCTTGAGCTTTAATCCATTGTGGAAACTCAAGAAAGTCATATTATACTTGATGCATATCTTCGTTTATGATTTCTAAATTCTAATCCATTTTCATTTTTTATTTGTTTGTATATTTTGGAAATTGTAAGCATGCTGAAAACACTTGAGAGGTATGAGAAATGTAGTTTTGGGCATCTTGAACAAAGAAAGCAAGCCAAGGACGATCATCAGGTATTAGAAGATTAAATATTAATTTTTATTTATTTTTTAATTAATTAATTTAATAATTTGCTTTATGAGAAATGCATTTTGGTTTTACATTGTGTGGATAGAATGACAATTTAAAATAGCAGATTGATTGTATGTAGCAGCTTTTGTTCCATGGTTTCATTCCATCAATTAGATAAAGTAACAATTTAAAATATGTTGGTTTGTCAAAGCTATATACAATAGCAATTCAAAATGACTCAAAATGTTTGCAATCAATAGATTTAGATATGTGTTTATTGACAACTTTAGTTAATGTGTTTGGGTCGAGGAGGTGAAATACAACACAGTGATTGACTCAATAAAGCTCCATCCATTCATAGTCTGATTGTTAATTGTGTAATGGTTGCAGGTATGTATCACTCTTAGATAGTAATGGAATTTTGATGGCAAGAAGCTGTTTTTTTATTGGTCTAAGTTTTTTTTTTTCATATGATCTACGTTGTTTTAGAGAAGGTCTTCGGACGTTAACGAGGATTTGGTTTTGTGACTTATGATGATAAGCAAGTGATGGAAGATGCTATCAAATAACCTGGCCATGGTTGAAAAATAAACAATAAAATATTAAGAAGACTCAAAAGAAAAATAAAAAATAAAACAACTATACCAAATTACTAACGAGAAGGTTTTATTTTAGTATCAAACTGTCTTTGTCTGAACTGAGGAACCCTTTTCAGCATCTGTTACTCGAACACGTCCAAGTGATTGCCAGTATATTGGTCCTTCTTAAACCCATGTTCCTCATTTTCTCGGTTGTTTGTCACTTATTTATCTTTTAGGTGCATTAATTATGAACATCCGGCAGTCACACAAAAATCCTAGGTAATTTATACGTGTAGTCTACCAAGCACACACATTTCCTACCACATATTTTCACAGTCCATATCCAAGGTTTTGAATCATTTCTCCAGACTTGGTTGAGAAAAGAAAAGAACAGATCATAAGAGATAGGAATAATATACAAAGACTTATATGATTTCAACTTAGTGGCATTTTCCCAGTCAGGCTTCAACCTTTCCTCAAACACATAAGCATCATCACAAGTCAGGGCTGAAGGGTTTTGGACACTTGAGGGTCTCTTTTGTTGTGCACATTGGCATCTTTTAGGGTTTATTATATACAAAGATCTGCAAGCACGTTAGTAACTATAACCAGGTCATTGCTCACGCAAAGCAGAGGTTAGTTTTACTAACACGTCGGTACAGTCTACGCCAGGTCATTGCTCACGCAAAGCAGAGGCGAGATTGACTAACGACTTAAGCATCCCCAGGTCTTTGCTCACGCAAAACAGAGGAGACACCGATTTTATAGAAAATATGATTGAATACCTTGGAGTCCGATGTGTGTATCAGGAACATACGTGCGGTCAAATAGAACATACACTTAACATAAGTGTGTGATTTCCATCAAACGACATACGTTATCTTCAAGTGTGTAACGCATACCTTATTTCCGGAACTGAGCCTACCGACATATCACCATGGATCATGTCTTTCACATTTGCCTTACGCGTGTCAGCCATCTTCAAAACGGAAATTTATTTCACTTCCCACCTTCTCAAACACACAAACAAAAGATTAAAAATAAAAAAGCACAACTTTTTGAGGGGTCAACTATTTCATCTATTCTATTCTTCCCCTTGCTTGATTTTTTTTTTAAAACAACACACCCCTCCTTATATATATATATATATATATATATATATATATATATATATATATATATATATTATGAACATATTCTGATACATCACTAAATAAAGAAAATAAAAACAACACAACCTTCAAAGTTTATCTTTTGAAAGCATATCGAGTTGGGTTTTGTTTCATGCACTTCACATCAAACAAACCATTCAGACAGTGTTACCTTTTTTGCTGATTTTTTTAGATTTACCTCTCACAAGAAGAACATACTCCCCATTGACATCTGCATATCATGAAGTGCAGATGATGCCTCCCATCCTCTTCCTGGAACAATCAATATCACAAACAAACAAACAAAGTAAATGAAAGTCCTCCTTGACTGTTCCTGCACAATGTGAGAAATCAGTTAGCCATAGGTACCCATGCCATTGTGGTTGTGGGTATTCCTGAAGCGTCAATAAATGAAACTTCTTTTAAAAACATTCCCTTTGAGACACAGGAATTTCAGCTGCAGCTGCCTTTGATTATGGTTTACAAATTCCAGGTGATTTGAAAGTTGTTTTAGTCACCTTTGAAGTAGGGACTTTAGGTATTTCAACCTGTTTCTTTTTAAAATCATGTTTTAAAATTGTTCACCTTTTTATGAAACTTGTCATAATTTGGAAAAACCTGTTTTTGATTTAAGAGCTTTTTGTCCTCTTTGGCAGCTCCCCAATTTCCATCAGAAGGTTTAGCCTTAGGATTAACATTTTCATTGCCTTTGGTGGTTGTACCTTCATCGACTTAGACTTTGTTGAAACCCGAGATGAAACCTTATGACTTAGTGGGTAATAAGGTTCAAAGGGACGATGCAAGCAGTTTCTAGCAATGTGACTAGGAACTCCACAGTTATAACATGTCTGCTTCTTCTGGTAGAAATCAGACGTGTAGCCATTTGAGCTTTATGGCTTTGATGGAGATGCATTGAGATTCGGTGGCATGTTTGGAAAAACTACGCGTCTCCAGTTGTTCGATCTTTCTAACCTTCATGCATTTCCATTGAATCTTTTCTGGTTTGTGGAAAAATGGGCAGAACAAGACATTTGAACTTTTGGGCCCTCTGTGTTCTTTGAGAAAGTTGTGTTGCCACTGCATGATCCCACTAATGAGATTAAAGACTTGTTTGTAATTTTGGGCCTTTCAATCTTATACCAATTAGAAGAAGAATATCGCTTTTCCATTGAACCAGTTGCAATTAGAAGGGGGCGATATCTAATCCAATCAAAACCGTGCGGAATCCGATTTGATTGGTGATTCAAGAAACAATCAACAAATATAACGAAATAATGATTTAAACAATGAAAACACAAACCGAGATTGGAGAAAACACTTTGATATCACCGGTTGCAATGCACTTGAATGGATCAAAATTCTCTACGGAGAATTTCGAGAACACCTTCGCCCCATCCACCTTAGAATCAATAACCTATTCCAGACAAATGAGGGTTCTATTTATAGGAGAGGATTAGCTTGGAAAACAAGCTAATCTCCTAAACCCTAATTAACACAAATTGCTTATTTGACATTTCAGGCCCACTAAACTCCCTCTAAACTCTTTCTAATTGAGCCCAAACATGTCTAAATTGGCCCAATGACCTAATACACCCTTAACCCAACTAATTTTCACTTATTCTAATACAAAGGCCTTCAAGATAATCCGCCAAATGATAATTTAATACACAAGCCACAAATTATTCCCTTACAATCTTCCCCTTGGCTTGTGATATTAAATGTCTTCTACTTTCAATCTTGATTGGAACAAAAGTTGGAGGCTTGATGGTGATCTCGGGCTTTATGCTCTTAATGTCCGATGATAAACCACCATCATGACCCAAGCCTTTGAACTTAGTGGTAAAGAGGGTCGCTCTTCTCCTTCAATCGGAATGAATATAGACCCCGTTGTCATGAATATCTTACCATTGGGCCTTCTAGTCATCACCACTCGTTCCCGCTATACCTCATCCACAACTTTGGAATAAGGAGTCTCAATCTTTGGAAAAGGAAGCAACTTTTATCATCAGCTCTCTTCACTTCACTGGAGCTTGAACCTACACACTTTGTAATGACATTAGTGTTATTCACACAATTTGACTGAGTTGCTTCTGTAGCTGTCTTTTCAACTTTATGCACTGGTTGACACCCATATACCATGGCTGCTTCATTCAGGGACTCTTTCAACAATTCATCTGCAGTTAAGGGCAGTTTGATGTATTGATGCTGTAATAGGGGAGGAAAATTTCCATCCCCGAGGCCAGATGTTTCTTTTATCTGTTCGAGTCTGTCTTCTGATTTATATAAAGCATGATGAGAGTCCATCATTTTCTTTTGTAATACTTGATATCTTTCAAGGGCAGATTGGGAGGTGTCAAGTTGGTTCTCTGTTCTAGAACTTCTTTGGTTAGCTCTTCTACCTTAGCGTTAGCAAGCCTAAGATATGTGCTCTTATCACTTAGCCGACTTTCTAAGCTCTGAACGTCTATTTGAATGGCCTCAAGTTTCTCTCTGAATATTCTAGCCTTATCATTATATTCCCTGACTTCTTTAGCAGTGGATGCATTATTTACTATTTCATTTGTGAACTTACATTCCCATTCTTTAGCCTCACACTTGGGATTACACCATATCTCATTGTTGTGGTAGATGCAGTGGTACCTAGTAGAATGGGTGCCCTGATTTTCTTTGGATTTACTTCTAGAGAAAATCTTGTAAAAACGGCAATATCACTATTCAAAGAATAGTGTCAAAAACTTCAAACTGAAAAACGGAGGCCTTCGGAGTGGAATGAGGGGGTGATCGAAAAGTACTTTTCGATCGAAAAGTCAATCGAAAAGTACAAGTTTGGATAGAAAAGCTAAGATTTTCAATCGTAACAGGGTCAAAGCCACAATTTCAATCGAATAGCTTATGGAACCTGAACTTCTTGCGTCTGCTACACTTGAAACCTGCACAAGAATGCACACGCACCTCCTGTTCTGCGCTAAAAACTGAAAATCACAAAGAAAACTCAAATTGTTAGTCCAAAAAGCTTGAATCCGATATCGCGAGAGCCACGAAACTCGCGTTTCTTGGCTCTGATACCAATTATAAGGATCAAAACGATTCCTCACGTGATATCTAATCTAATCAAAACCGTGCGGAATCCAGTTTGATTGGTGTTTCAAGAAACAATCAACAAATATAACGAAATAATGATTTAAACAATGAAAACACAAACCGAGATTGGAGAAAACACTTTGATTTCACCGGTTGCAATACACTTGAATAGATTAAAATTCTCTACGGAGAATTTCGAGAACACCTTTGCCCCCTTCACCTTAGAACCAACAACCTATTCTAGACAAATGAGGGTTCTATTTATAGGAGAGGATTAGCTTGGAAAACAAGCTAATCTCCTAAACCCTAATTAACACAAATTGCTTATTTGACATTTCAGGCCCACTAAAATCCCTCTAAACTCTTTCTAATTGAGCCCAAACATGTCTTAAATGGCCCAATGACCTAATACACCCATAACCCCACTAATTTTCTCATATTCTAACACATAGGCCTTTAAGATAATCCGCCAAAGGATAATTTAATACACAAGCCACATATTCACACATCCATTTATATTTAAGGTGTGGTAGATACGCTGCGGTACTTCCTATATATAAACATCCATAATACAATAGGAAATGTTATAGAATCAGTTGAGTGTATGTTTCACTCAAGTTTAACAGGACCCATAAAATTATATTTATAAAACTCTTATTTCCATATACGAGTGATGGACTGGTGTTGAAAAGGTTATGAGTCCAAATACAAAGGTTATTTAAATGGACTTTTGAAAAGGTTATGAGTCCAAATTCAAAGGTTATTTAAATGGACTTTTGAAAAGGTTGAAAAGGTTTTAATCTAAGCATATATTGTCTAGTGAAAAGGGAAAAGGTGGTTGTACAACTAGAAGCGGGAATGACGGTTCTCCAGGGTAGTGACAACTGCTCTATTGAAAAGGTATTCGGTTAGCGACAGTTGCCCAAGGAACTAACGTGGTTCCAATAGACCATGCTTAGTAAGTAAATAGATGACTGCTTATAATATTTCGTATAACTCTTTTATGTTTTATACCTAATGATTATTTTCACAAGAGAGGGTCTAGGAGACCTAAAGTACTTTAAGTACTAAATGGTTTTAATTATGATTTAAAGGTTATGTCTTGGTATAGTGTTGTTATGTTTATACCTATTAAATGGCTAAATGGTGAATGGTTAAATAGTTAAATGGTTAACGGTTAAATGGTTAAATGGTTAAATGTTTTCGTATAACTCTGTTATGTCTTGTACCTGATAAATGTTTAAAGGTTATATATTGGTATAATGCTTATACCTAATAAATGTTTAAAAGATAATGGTTTTAAAGTTACAATATAATTATGTTATGTTTTATACTTGATAAATGTTTGATAAAAGGGGGCCGCCAGGCCCAAGCGTTGGAATAAACTTTCGAGGCAAAGGTAACACTTTTTGAAAAACATAGAACTCACCAGCGTAAGCTGAACTTTCCAAAAACATATGTATGTCAGGTGATGACGACGTTTAAGCTAGCAAGGAAAGGGTTTGGTGAGGACTTACTAGGTGGGCAAGCTATAAGGAAAGGACTCGGTAGTAGACTGGCAATAGACATAGATAAGATCTACTTGTTAGATTATGTTGTATCTTCCTTACTGTTGTACTTGGCTTATTTATAAAGAAAAAGTTGTTAGTTTCTGCTGCTTAGGTATTTCCGTTGTACCATGTGTTCATAAGTAAATCCGATTAGTGAACCCTCCTGGTGCCAAGTCTGGGAGTGGGCATCACATTTTCTGTAACGAAGTGGGAGAGAGAGATCAGTGTTAAGTGTGTATTTTTGTGGTGTCTCTCTGTGTTTGTTCTCAATGTCCTTATAGTTGTAATTGTTCTTCTTTTGATCAATAAAACAACTGTTAATTACGTCTTTGTATCCGAAATAGCTAGATCGAGTAGACGATCCGATGATCATGAACTTTCAAATGGGATCAGAGCTATGTGGTTCATTCTACTGATGTGTGGTTGCTATTTTCGGACATTTGGAGTCAAAAGGTGTAATTTTTCAAAAAGTTGTAGTGTTTTTGTGAGTTTTGATTGTTTCTGTTGAGTATTTCGTGAAAAATTTACCCCTAAATCATTCCTCATCATTTGTTCTGACTCTTTGATGAAAATCTCGTTCTAGTCTGTCTAAATTTGAAAGTTTTGAGAGAAAATATTTCAGTTCGGCTGAGGAACTGTCTGTTCGGAATAATTGTCACCCGAACTCTTGGTTCGGTTCTAGTTCGTACGTCTGAAGTACCAGTTCGTTTGGGTTCATTTGGTTCCGTTCGCCTCCAGTTCGGATAAGTTTCGGTTCAGATAATATTTCCTGTCCGGGCTCAGTTCGGCTAACATTTCAGTTCGGATAAGGGTTTTTGAGTTCGGTTACCAGAATTTGAAATTTTTAAAAAATGTCAAATTTCCAAGCTTTTTGCCATTATGCAGAATGCGATGCAAACCCTAATTAATTTTGACAACGAAATTGGAACAAGCTAGAAAGTTCCCAAGTTGTTGAAGTTGGAGGATTATCAGAATTGGAAATAACGGTTTTCTACTTACATAAGCACAAATGATATCGACTTATGGATTCCTATTCGAAAGCTTTACATGCATCCAACTGATCAAGGAGATTCTAAAGAAATTCATCATTTTGATGCTGCTGAAAGGAAAAGCTATGAGCTTGAACAAAAGGTGTTTGGTTATCTTACCATGGCTTTACCTTCCGAGTTAGTACATCAATTCAGCACTTACAGGAAATCGAAACAATTGTGGGATGCATTATCGGCGTGATGGGAAGGCAATGATGAATACGAAAAGAGTCGATGAAAGGTGTTGAACAGAGAGTTTGACAACTTTCAATATTATGAAAATGAGAATATTATGGCTCTTGTATCAAGATTTTCACATCTTATTAATGAATTGAAAATTGTTGGGATTGAGAAAACCAATGGAGAAATGAAAGAGAAGATAATGGAGGCTTTACCAGAAAAATGGGAAAATTATGTTTTGCTACTTACACATGACAAATAATTTTCTACATCATCATTTCATGAGCTCACTAGTAAACTTCATGCTCAGGAAATGGAAATGCTGAATTCAAAGAAAATCAACTGCTAAATTACAAAATCCAGAATTATATCATGGAGAGAATGCTGTAAGCATAATTGCTAAGGCTAAACCAAGTGGTCTTAGTTCTGCACCAACTACTGCTTTTATTGGAAATATGTCTGAAGCATCTGGTAATACTACTTCATGAGGTTGTAGCTTACCAAAATCACCATTCTGTCAAGTCAGTGGATGATTGTGCTAAATTGATCTCTGCTCTCATTTCATTTTCTTTTTGAATGATTATCAATGATGTCAGCAATGCTCGGTTGACTAAAGTAGATCTTGATGAAATTGATGATGATCAGTTAAATGACATGGATATAGCCTGGCAGTTGGCTATGTTTAGTCAAAAGTCAAAACGATATTTCAAGAAAACTGGAAGAGAACATTTTGGATCAAATGGAAAGCTGGGTTTTGATAAATCCAAGATAAAGTGTTACAAATGTTCAAATCTTGGACATTTTGCAAAAGAATGTCAACAATCTCATATTCACAAATCTGATTCAAAAGCTACTAATGGTTCTTAACCTTCATTAAGTAATTCATATACAACAACATTGGCAGCTCATAATGATAAATACTATGATTGGGAAAAAGTATTTCTTAACAAGTCAGCTTTGATTGTTACACATGAACAAGATGAGTATTATTCTGATTCAAGTTCTTATGAATCTGCCAAAAATTAAAATTCTGCATCTAAGATAGAAAGTTTGTTGAAGGAAAATGCGAGATTATTGAAAGAAAACGATTCGCTGGTAAAGAAAGATAAGATGCTTACCGAAGTTCTTAATTTGGTAAAGGAAGACTTGGAAATATCTAAGAATGATGTCCGAGGCGATGAT
>JBCNJP010013267.1:0-12596 GCA_039602395.1 Deinandra increscens subsp. villosa
CACCTGACTTAAATGTGTTTTGCCACAAAATTTAATTAAAATAAAAAGAATACTGATGGAATTTGCCTTTCTTTACTCTCATGCATGCATCCTTTCAGATATTGATGTGCCTAAAAGTATACATGTTTTATAAACAAATATCCCTCGCGTATTGGGTAAAATTTGACTAACTATCACAAAGAAACAGTGTTTTTGTCTTCTTTGTAGTTTTTCAGGTTCTACTAAGCCAAAATCACAAAAGGAACGAATAATGCAAGAAAAACAGAAGATTTTGTGAAAGTTGAAGCTTAGCACGCCCCGTGCCTGACCCAGCACGCCCCGTGCCCAATCCAGCAAAGAACCGTTCGTACAAGAAGATTTGGAAATCGGCCTTCTGACACAACACGGCCCGTGCCAGGCTTGGCACGACCCGTGCTTCTGCACATAAAGATTTGCGAATCAAGCGTCTGACATGGCACGCCCCCGTGTCCAAAGAGCACGCCCCCGTGTTACCTGACACCAAAGATTCGAGATCAACCTTCTGACATAGCACGACCCATGCCCGAGAAGACACGGCCCGTGCCGCCTGAACCAACACGCCCCGTGCTGTCAGAAGCACGCCCCGTGCCGTGTCAGAAGTTTGGCTATATAAGGAGAGGCCGGCCATTCTTCCAAACCGCTCAATTCTTCCCTCCCCCTGTCTCTAGTTTAGTTCATCTTTTCGGTTCTGAGCCATTTGTTTTAGTGTTCTTGCGTCTACTCGTCAAAGATTGTAAGAACTATAACTTTTGGTGATAATGAATTGTTATTTGTCTATGAATCTTTCATTATCTCTTAAGCAAATCTTTAGACTAACATTTGTAAGCCTCAATCTTACAAGTGTTAGTCAAATTCTTACACTCATTTGGGAATAAACAAGTCTTTGGTGGGTTGGCATACTGTTTTTATAAACTTGTTTTAAGGTGTGTCTAATGACTTTATAAAAACCCTTTTTATTGAAAGTTTATTACTGATTTTCTGAACCAAACGTGCTCTTCGTATCACAGACCATTTGGGGAGTCAAAATCCCAAAGGCCGGACTTGTGACACCCGGTCGGGGGACGATGCATGATCCGAAAGGTGACTCGCGTCCCATGCTACATGATACGATCGAGGTCCTTATGTCTATGTAAGCAAACTCGGCTGACCACGCAGGTGCGGGCTGAAAGTATTTGGTTGGGAATGAGGGTTGGTAATATTTTGTCACTTCACGGAAGCCGAGATGGTACGTGTTTGTGAACTTGGCTCTGGTTACGTCGGACGTACACATGCGGAGAGCTAGGTGCGAATGAAACGGACCAGAGTCCCTTAAAAAGGTCATTTTTATAATAAAATAATCTGGCACGCAGGGTTGTTCCCCTGCTGGTTCATGACGGCGTGTCAAGTACGGTAAGTTGCCGGTTTGAGGGACCCCGTAAGTAAGTGGCATTATACCACTTTGTTTGTTTATCAGCGGCACCTTCCCACGACGTTCGTACTCCTCGTAGACGGTTGATCGTGGAGATGGTGAATCATCCTAAGATTCCGAAAGGTGGTTGATCTTCCGCTGGTAAACAATCTTAAAACAAAGTTATAATTACGGGGTACCAGCTTCACCACTGACAAGTCTCCCAAATGATATTATCTGCGACTGAGTAGACCAAAGCACGCCTTTTTAGTGTAATTTAGTTTAGTTTAATTATTTTTACTTTTTACTTACCTCTTCACTTGAAGATTGCTCAGGTTAGACGTCAACAACGATGAAGTATCAAGAGCCCTCCTTTTCCTTTGTGTCTTTGATCGACCCCGATTCAACTTACCACTACTATACTGCCCACGATGGGTGCACTTGCCCGTGAATGTGGTGAAATAGTAGTTGTCAGTAAATCAGGTTTTATAAATTTAAAAGCTTCAAATGCTAAAAAGGTGTCACAAAATAACGCTATATTTTATATATACACCACAGCACATCAAGCTTTTTGGCGCCGTTGCCGGGGACACAAAACGAGGATTTTGAGAGAAATCTGAGTTGGCGGCCTAATCTTTGTATATTTGTACCATAATTTTTCTTCAACTTATTTTCTTAAAAACCTAGATCTCTACCACTTGGTATTTTTCTAGAAATTTTTAAAACTTTTTTTTATAGAATGTACATCAGCACTAGGTAGTGTCTTGATCACACACCACTTAGACTGATTTTCCTTTTTCTGTATTATCTTACTTTGGTTACTACTAATTCTTGTTTATCTTTTTGTGCTCAGGTAGTGTATGAAAATACAACAACCAGACGTAGTAGAACCACTCCCTGAACCAGAAAGATTTCTACACAGCAGACTCCGATCTCGTTCCAAAACTGTTGTTAAAGTCATCCACAAGCCAATCCCAATGGCTCTCGAGCGGACCGTCATGGACTACCTAAGGCCCAATGCAGTCAACTTTGGTGCAGCGATTGCTCCTCCCGGTGTCGAATCTAACAACTTTGAGATTCGACCCAGTTGGTGCAGATGCTCCAAAATTCTGCTACTTTTCATGGTTTGCCCGATGAAGACCCTCATTCTCACATCACAAACTTCCTTGAAGTTTGTGAAACATTCAAGTCCAACGGAGCATCTGATGACGTCGTTCGACTTCGCATGTTTCCTTTCTCACTCAAAGACCGTGCGAAAACATGGCTGAACAATCTCCCCAATGGTTCTATCACCACTTGGGAAGAACTTGTTCAGAAGTTTCTTTACAAGTACTTTCCACCTGCCAAGACAGCCAAACTCCTGACTGCAATCAACTCTTACACTCAAGAAGACGGAGAATCGCTATATGACACGTGGGAGCGCTTCAAAGAACTCTTGAGGAAATGCCCTCACCATGGTCTCGTAATCTGGCAGCAAGTCTCCATATTTTACAATGGTTTGCATCCGCAAACCCGCCAGATTCTCGACTCCAACTCTGGTGGCATTTTAGGGAATGGAAGTCCTGAGGAAGTCTTCTAAAAAATTAAAGACATTGCACAGACCAGCTTTCAGTGGCACACTTCTCGCAGTGCCAAAGCAAAAGCTCCAGGTATGCACTCTCTAGATGAAGCCACAGCCCTCAAAGCTCAAATTGAGGCCTTGACTTCTAAAGTCAAGAAGCTAGAGACTTGCAAATCTGCAGAAGTTGCTCCGCGGTGCGAAGGGTGATGGAGGCCCACATGTAAACTGGAGCTGTATGGTGGATGGTAAGCCCGAAGATGTCAACTTTGTGCAGAACCAGCCCCGCCAGCAATATAACAACAATTCTGAGTGGATGAACAATCAGAACTCTGGGTGGAGAAACAACGGGAACAGTCAGCAACCAGGTAACCACCAAAACTTCTCGCAACAGCCGCGACAAAACAACAACTACCAAGGCAGCAGTTCATCTGACGGACTCGCTCACCTTGAAGAATCCATATCCCGGATGTTCGCAGAAGCTGAGAGGAAGATGGAGGAGAAGTTCAGAAGCAATGACGCTGAACTTTGAAACCAGCAAGCCTCTATCAAGACACTCGAGAAGCAACTCGGTCAAATAGCAAAAACGGTAGGTGAAAGAGCCCCAAGTTCTCTCCCTAGCAACACAGAAACCAACCCCAAAGCGATGGTCAATGCTATCACACTCCGTAGCCGAAGGGTTGGACCCGAGGAAGCTGTCCCGAGCTCAACAACACCAACCCCACCTTCTCAAAAACAAACTAAAGCACCTATTCCTGTAGCTATAGAAGAAGTCATGAAGAGTCCAAAGGTTCCTTACCCCAGCAGGCTTAACAAAGCAAAGAATGAGGAACAGTTCGGTAAGTTCATGAGCCTTCTGAGACAACTACATATTAACTTACCTTTTGTTGAAGTTCTTTCACAGATGCCGAAGTACACAAAATACATGAAAGACTTCCTGACTAACAAGCGCAAGATTGATGGAACTCAACTCTGTTAGCCTAGGGGAAGAATGCTCTGCCATTCTCTCAAACACCATTCCCCGAAAGCAACTAGATCCTGGCAAGCTGCACACTACCTTGTGTAGTAGGCGATATTGAGGTTTCAAATGCACTTGCTGACTTGGGGGCCAGCATAAACCTTATGCCATCCTCCATGTTCAACAAACTAAACCTCGGTAAACCCACTCCCACCAGGATGAGCATCCAACTTGCAGACCGGTCAATGAAGTACCCTTCAGGTATCGCTAAGAACCTCTTAGTCCGGGTAGGAGAGTTCGTTTATCCTGCAGACTTTGTTATCTTGGACATGGAAGAAGACAAGGAGGTACCCCTTATCCTCGAAAGACCATTCCTTGCAACAACACAAGCAGGGTAGACATGAGCAGTGGCACGCTAACGATCAAGTTCGGTGACCATGAAGCAACTTTCGACGTAGGTAAGAAAATGGATAGTACCTTACAGGTGGTGGACAGTATCGAGTCAGGCCTAGAGTTCGCATACCAAAGAATGGAGGAAGCCTCTCCCCCACTATCACTCTTCTAGACCAGGACTGCGGGTCTAGCCAGCAGACCCGTACACTAAACGTGGCACGCCATGGTGACTTACCATGGAAGTCTAAAGTAAAAGCATAAAGAATAGGACGAACTTCAAAGAACACATCAACAGGACGGTCAGAATTCCGCCCCTTCCTTTTCTTTTCACTTTTATTTTTAGATATCTATCTTAGTTTATTTAGTTTTTATTTTTAGTACTAGTAGTTTAGTTACTAGTACTAGAGATCGAGGTTCGCCTAGTGTAACTCTGAGCTCAGACTAGTAGGAAATATTCCTACTGAGACGCGGGCAGATTTACCGGATCTCTAGTACAAGTATTTCATAGTTTAACTTAGTAGTGTAGGTAATAAATAAAGAAGACAACTGAGGAAAAGATGAGCAAGAGCTAGAAGCGTCGGTCAAGGCAATGCAACCTCAAAGGCAAAATCCATATCTGAACAGTACAGTCGGTGACAATTTCTTACCCTTAAACTATTTAAATCACACTGTTGCTTTTATTTTGTGCTAGCAGAAGCACATTGAGGGCAATGTGCAATTTAAGTGCGGGGACGGGATTGTCAAATTTAGCCAGAAATACGCAACACTAAACTTTTGCTCCACCCGTAGAAATTTTTTGGAAATAAACAAAAAATTGTCTTCTGAAAAAACCAATAAAACTTGTTTATGGGCCAAAATCATCTGAATAAAAACAATGTCTTCCAAACAAAAAAGATTCGAACCATTTAAAGTTCAATGGATACATTAAAGCTATTTTGGGTACAGTAAACCGAACCCAAAGTTTATTTTTATACAACTGGTACTTAAAACCCCTTTTTCCCACATTTTAATGAGTGTTCGAGCCTAACCCTGTAATATATCTAACATGCTCACACTCCACAAAAATAGTGAGAAACCAGGTGAGTCATTCAAGCCAGAACTTGGTAAGGGTATACATACCAAGATGGACAAAGTCAGAAAACATTGTTTTCATATGAATGAGGCCCCTAGGATAAACCCCTCTTCTCTCTTTCACCATCAAAAATTTCTTTACCACCCAACAAAATATCCCCGAGTAGCCCCTTTGAGCCTAAACCTTTCATTTCTTAACCCGCAAATTTATTTGCATAAACCCCTCCCCCTCCCCCTAAAACAACCTTTTTCGCACCAAACCTTTTTGGCGCACTTTTACACCCCTTTATTTTCGTAATAGCAAAAGATTTTCAAGGAAAAAGCTTTTCAAAAGTAAATGGCCCGTTATCATCAGGATACGATATCATCTACCCGGACTATTGCTGTAGAAATCTATCTGATGCATGAAGACGTCTATACTGGTATGTATGTTATTTGTGTAAAAAAATTTTCTTTGTTTCTGGAAATAAAAGAGCGGAAGCTCTTAGTTAATTTCACTATCCCTGGCCACAAAACCCTCAAGAAAAACTTTTCTAAAAAAAATCTGATGCTTTTTGCAACTTTAAACCCTCTTCTACCTAACCTCCAAACCCTTAGCCCTAGCCTACCCTCAAAAACCCGTAAGCCATCATGATGAAAGCATAGATCTCGGCGAGATCTGTGGCAGATTGATCCCTTCACAAGCCTATGACCCTTGTCTGATCTCACCTTGGTATGAGTGATCCCTCAAATTCTGTACATATACTAACCCGAGTTTCGAGTGATCCCTTGTGAGGTGTACATAGTTGTATAAATCTAAACTTTACAGTAAGTCGAATGTCACCCTAAATACTTCAATTAAACAAAGAACAAATGGATTTCGAATCGAAGTAATTGGGAGACATGTTTTTATCCAGGAAATTGGTCCATGACAGGAAAAATGTCAAAATCAGTAAGGCGAACGACGCTATTTTCTAAGTTTGCTTGAGGGTAAGCAAAAGTATAAGAGTGGGGATGTTTGATGTGCCTAAAAAATATACATGTTTTATAAACAAATATCCTTCGCATATTGGGTAACATTTGACTAACTATCACAAAGAAACAGTGTTTTTGTCGTATTTGTAGTTTTCAGGTTCTACTAAGCCAAAATCACAAAAGGAACGAATAATGCAAGAAAAACAAAAGATTTTGTGAAAGTTGAAGCTTAGCACGCCCCGTGCCTGACCTAGCATGCCCCATGCCCAATCCAGCAAAGAACCGTTCGTACAAGAAGATTTGGAAATCGACCTTCTGACATAACACGGCCCAGGTTCTCTCCTTAGCAACATCGAAACCAAGCCCAAAGCAATGGTCAATGTTATCACACTCCGTAGCCGAAGGGTTAGATGCGAGGAAGCTGTCCCGAGCTCAACAACACCAACCCCACCTTCTCGAAAACAAACTAAAGCACCTATTCCTATAGCTGTAGAACAACACTACGTCAAAATTCACCTTTGGCCACGGAAAAAACCGTGACCAAAGGTGTTTGGTCACGTTTTTTTTCCATTTCAATTGACACCAAAGGTCCCGTCACCTTATGTATCCTACAACCACGTTACAATATTAATGGCTGAAGCCACCTAGAAGCGTGGCTAAAGGGTACCAATATTTGTTGTTGTAATAAAACAATTCTTCCGGAAAGCGTGGCCAAAGGGTCCCAACGGCCACATGGGTTTGTTTAACATGGCCTTTGGTATTATATGGTCACATATATTTGTGTTCTAGCTACATACATTATAAAAATACGTGGCCAAAGGGTTGCTGAAATCATACATGTTGTCCCAATACGCGTGGCCAAAGGATGGCAACGACCACGTTAAAATATCAAAAGCGTGGCCTTTGGTATTATATGGTCACGTATATTTTTGTTTTAGCCACATATGTTTAAAAAAAAAGTGGCCAAATGGGTTGCTGAAATTACAATTTTTGTCCCAATACGCATGGCCAAAGGGTGGCAACTGCCACGGTAAAATATGTTGGGCTATACTTTGTGAGGCATGAACATTAGACATGTGGGCTTGCTTTTGTATGGGCTTGGTGTGTTTATGGTCTGAGCTTCTTGGGCCGGATTCCTTATTGGGTTTATGATCCTAGCTAGGTTATTTGTATGGGTAGTATAAATACCCAAGTAGTTTATGATTGTAGCGAGCTTTTTGTGATTACGATTTCTCTTGTTCATCTTTGTATTCCTGATTGCAAACACATATTAATAGAAGTTTGATTGGTTTTCATTCAAGATTTCATTTTTTTTCTTTGTCTTCATCTCATATCAAGTCTATTTTATCATCTTCTAGTCGAATCATTCACAAACAAGGTTTCCGCACTTGTTTGTGATAAAGATATCGTGAGCGATTGTTGTTTCTGGACCAACAATTGGTATCAGAGCTTAGAATCATCTGATTCGAGGTTCCACGATATTAGATTCGAGTGTTTGGCTGAAAAAGTGGAAGTTTTTCTGAATTTTCTGGGCTGTTCTTAGTGTTTACGACATCTGCTGGTGTTTATGATCGCTGTTCTTCATCGGTTTTGTGTTTACGAGCTGGCGTTTGGTGTTTACGACTTCAAGATTCGATCTTTGGACGTTTATGATTGAGAAAAAGGTGTTTACGAGTTCAAGATCGATTTTTTAGGAGTTTACGACCTGGTTTGCGACTTATAGGAGTTTACGACTGAGATTACGATCGGAATTGGTTCACGACTGTTTACGACCCGGAGTGTTCGACTGAGATTACGATCGGCCAGGCTGTCAAAATCGTAAACTACTGTTTACGATCGGAAACTCTCTTTAGACTCCATTTTTCTCAAGCTTCCTAAGCTTTCATCATGGACTTTGAACCTAGTATGTATCAAAAACTGGACTTTGAGATTGGATCGACCACCCGTCCTCCCAGACTCACATCTGCTGACAACTTTCTTGAATGGAGATACAGATTTCAAAATCATCTGAAAAGTGTTGACTTGAGACTTTGGAGATCAGTTGTTAATGGGCCATTCATTCCTACTCACACTAAAGCAGGAAAAGTTGGGGTGGTGAAAACTGAAGCAGAATACTCGGATGATGATTAGGAAAAATGTAACAAGGACGAGAGAGCATATGCTATTATGACAATGGCATTGACTCCTGAGATTGCTCAAGGGTTTAAAAAATACAAGACTGCAAAGAAACTCTGGGATGCTCTGGTGGTGGCATATGAAGGAAATCCCGATATCAAGGCAAGCCGCAAATAGATGCTGAAGCAGAAGTTCAACTTGTTCAATCACATTCAAGGAGAGTCCTTTGAAGCTCAAGTTCAAAGATTTGTGTCCTTAATTACTGAAATGTCAAGCTACGACGTTGAACCCGGACTGGAGGATAAAAATCTGAAACTCTTGAACAGTTTTGCCCAAGTCCTGGAATACCAACATTTCAATAATCAAAGACAACAACAAGCTTGATGAGTTATCAGTTGATGAGCTAATTAACAAACTGAAGTCAAAGCTGATTGATGATAAACAGAGATTGCTGAGTTCATCTAAGTTCACTTAGTATGGCAGGAAAACTGAATCAGGCTCTCTTATCTGAAGAAGTAGGGTCAAAACAGGCTGGAAGTTCGTTTGCAAATGATTCGAGTTCAAACACAAAGTCAACTGCATTCGTAGCTCGATCCCAAGCTAACTCTAGTGGAACGGTCAACCCTGATGAGGCAAATGCTACAAATGATCCCAACTTTGCTCTTGGAATGGGATTTATGAATAGTTATCATGCCCTTATGGATGGAACATTGGTACCTACTGAGATGTTATCAGGTGAACTGAACCAGATTAACCCTGAAGATGTGGAAATGCTGGATGTTTCCTGGCAAATGGCAATGGCAGTTTTCCGCGCCAAGAAGTTTATGGCAAAAACTGGGAAGAATGTGTGGAAGGATCAGGATAAGATAAGGATGGGTTTTGATAAGAGCAAGCTCAGATGCTTCAACTGTGATGAGTATGGGCATTTTGCAAGGGAATGCACCAAGCCAAAGAAGGAGAAACAAGAAGAAAAGAAAGCTGGAGATGGTAAGGGAAAGGCAGAGACAAAGGCTTTGGTTGTGCAGGATTGTGGGGAATATCAATGGGCTTCGCAGATAAAGGAACTCAGTCTATCTCGTGCTATGATCGGTAAGATGGAGAATGATTCTGAGGAGGAGCATGCGTTTGTGGTCACTAAGGAGAAGTCAGGAGATAAGGAAGAGAACCTGGTTAAAAAGAAAAGGAAGCATTTGCAGCCGAGGTCGACAACACAAAGGTATGTACTAATCCCACTTGTGCACGTTTAATTCCTGGCCTTAGACAACTTTGGAAGAATAGTGAGATAGAATTATTTGATATGCAATGTTCTAGAAGTTCGTTTAAGGGTAGATGGGAAAAGAGTGAGGAGAAAGTCAAAGCTCAGAAACTAGATATAGAGAAATACCAAACCCTTGCCTCTCAGAAGTCTGTCCTGTATGACAATGCTAAGCTAGAAATAGCTGAGCTTAGGAAGCAGGTAGATGAACTTAAACATAATAACAATGAGATGCAAGTGAAATTAGATGTGAATCAGATGAGAAACAAAAGAATGCTCCAAGCTGGTAAGGCATTGTCCACCTGCCTAACTGATGTTCGATTTGGTAAGGATAAAGGAGGAATAGGAATTAGCTCATCTGAAAAAAATAAGAATGGTGTTCCCCGACCTGTGTCTAGAGATATAATAGGTATGATTTATGAGGAGGATCAGGTAGATAGATCTGAATAAAAAATGCATGAAGCAGGACCTCCCATAGATAGTGTTTTGGTTGGTGTGAGACCCATGACTGAAGAGGAGTTAGAAAATGAGAAACATATGACCTATGGTTTGGGTAATCAGAATAAAACGGTGACATTCACTTGTGAACCGGGTCCATCCCAGGAATCATTAAACGATAATGTTAGTTCTTCTGACGTTTTTGTTTCATGTGCAGATGAAGTAAGGATCAAAGATGTTTCTGGGAAGGATGCCGAATGCTTGAGAGTCAAAGAGTGTCATGAGTCTAGTAGTTTAATTTCTGATTTACCTAAGGACGATGTTCTGGCATCTGTGTCTGAACTTAATGCGTCCAAGTCAAAACAATTGATGTTGTCTATGTCTTCAAAACATGTTTCTAATTCTAATGAAGTAGTTAATGGTTTTAAAATTCGTGTGCCTAATACTAAAGCTGGTCGTGAGTCTAAACCCAAGGAATTTGTTCCTTATCCCCAGGTTGTGTCTACTTTTAATAGAACGAACAAATCAAAATCAGAACAGTTTTGTTTAATCATGCAACCTGAAAAAGTTACAAAACATTTCATACACAGATGGGATGATAAGCCTGAATGGAAGTCATCATACCCAAGGCGATTCGTATGTTTGTAGTCATGTGAATGGGCCTAGACTTATAAATTGTTTTCATTGTGGAAAACCAGGGCATTTCGCTGCAAATTGTTTAATAGACCTTATCAACCATACTATCCGCAAAACCCACGGACTAGTATGTTGCAGAAAATGATGACAGGTGGAAATAAAAATCAAAAACAACAAGCTTTGTCTCAGGGGAAGCAGAGTTCAAAACCAATGAAGACACAACAGTCTAAGGTTTTAAACACAAAAACTCCAGTGACAAAGCCTGTTGACGAAAAATGGAATGTGGCCAAAACTCCAAAACCAACTTACAAACCTAAAGGAGTTTACCAAAGAAAAGATAAGATGAAACCTGAACTTGTTGAAAAATAGGTACCTAAAACAAAAAGGATTTCTCAACCTAAAGGAAAAACAAAGGTTAAGAAACAGGTTTCTAAATCAAAAGAGGTTTCTCAAACAAAACAAGTTGTTCAAACAAAATTGAAACTTGAGTGGACACCTGTCAAGGAACCTGCAGGTAAAAAAGGTCACATCTCCACAGAAGAAACCTGCAACTGTAAAGAATTCAAACAATGTGTCAAATCCACAGAAACACACTTTTTGGAAACCAAAAGTCAACACTCAAAGTTTGAGTGTAACTGAATCAAAATCAGGAATGTCCCTTAAATTAGTCAACTACATTGACTCCAAGGGTGTGCCCAGATCTGTTATGGCCTGGGTACCCGACTCTAATTGATCTTTGATTCATGTAGGGACAGCCAAGAAGAACTGTCAACAATCTCTGTACGTTGATAGTGGTTGCTCCCGACATATGACCGGAGACTTATCACTTCTGGAAGAGGTTCAAGATTTCAATGGAGGAGGTGTTTCATTTGCTGGTGGAGTAGGTGGCAAGATCAGCAAGAAAGGTGTGGTGAAGAATGGCAGTTTGACGTTCTCTAATGTGCATTATGTGGAGGAGTTGTCACATAGCCTGCTCAGTGTTTCACAGATTTATGATCGAGAATATTTTGTTTTGTTTAATAACAAGGAATGTATTATTCTCAAGCCTGGAGTCAAGATTCCTGAGGAGTGTGTTTTGATGCGTACACCAAGACGAGGAAATTCTTATCTCTCTTCTTAACATGGGTAATCCTCTGTCGTCTGATGTGGCCTGTCTTATTTCTAAACAGAATGAAAATCTGGCATTATTATGGCATCGTCGTCTGGGACATGCCAACATGAAGAATCTGACCAAGCTGGCAAAGGGAGAGCATGTTAGAAACCTCCCTATCAAGGACTTCACATCAGTTGAGAAGTGTGTTGCATGTGCTAAGGGGAAGCAGCACAAGTTACCACATCGTTCTAAAATGACAAACTCTATTTCGTCAGTGCTGCAACTACTTCATATGGATCTCTTCGGCCCAATGCAAGTACAAAGTATCAGCAAGTTCTCATATTGTCTGGTGATAGTGGATGACTTCTCTCGATTTACTTGGGTTTTCTTTTTGTCAAACAAGCATGAAACTCCAGCACTTGTGAAACAGTTTATCACTCTCATAGAGAATCAAATGAACAAGAAGGTGAAGGCAATAAGATCAGACAACGGAACAGAGTTTAAGAATGCTGAATTGAATATGTTCTGTGGAGAGAAAGGTATAGAAAGGCAATACAGTGCACCGTACACACCTCAACAGAATGGTGTGGCTGAAAGAAGAAACAGAACACTCATTGAAGCTGCAAGAACTATGCTGTGTGAAGCAAGATTGCCAATTTTCTTTTGGGCCAAAGCAGTCAACACTGCTTGTTATGTGCAAAATCGAGTACTTTTGAACAA
>JBCNJP010013268.1:0-12595 GCA_039602395.1 Deinandra increscens subsp. villosa
CACGAAGCAGCCAATAGCATGACTACAGTATAATTATTAAAGATTATGTCTAAAATGATTTACGTTGTATGCATTAAAACATACATTGGTTGTGAATTAGAGAACTCCAAAGTTAAACGTGTTTGGGTGGGAGCATGTTTCCTCTGAAGTCTCCACTTAGGCAACTAAAAACAAATGTGTGATCTCCTTATCAACAAGATTAGTTGGTATGAGGGCCAGGTGTTACATTTTTTGACCTACATAAGCTTAAAATGTAACTGAGTCCAAAATCCAAATTGACACGTCTGTTAAAACATATATGGACATTTATAGTAAATCATAATTTTGACAGTATTTTGTTGCAGCCAAACACAGCAATCTTTCCTCTGAATTATGATCCTGATAATAAGAAAGATGATTTTCTAGGTAATTGTATATGTCTATATTAGCAGCATGTTTTTGAATACATAGCGGTCTAAGGATGTGAATGTTTGTGAAATGTTTTTACTAGGCCCGAAAGGTGAATTGCGAGTGTTCTTGGATGGGCTTGCAGAAGCTGAGGATGTGCAAACTTATGTGCAAGATCACCCAATTGGGGAGCCTGAGATTCTACCTTCTCATCCTGACTGGGACTATTATTGCAAGATAATCTGTTCTTTGAACAAGAAAAAAGCTGGTGAGCACAACAACTAATCTGATTCATCCTTTGTTTACCAGTCAGTTGTCTTTTTCTCTTTTACATCTGGCTCAAAATTCTGGTTTTATAATTCAGACATGGGGCCAGTACAGGAAACTTGTGCAGTTGTGCTTGTAACTTTGTATCAATTACAAGAAATGAGTGAATATATTGGATAATATATAAAACACAATGTATACAATAAAACAATTATGTTAAATAATATTTTTTTAAGCTGTTGTTTTGGGTGCTAACCCATAGGTATGCCAATCGTGTTGAAGTATTTCGGGTTGAATAGGTGAAACTTAACACTACCCATTTATTTATGCGTGTCAAAAACATCAACCTATTTAGTGCACATACTTAAAATCATGTCATGTTCATATCATATTTTTGGTTCAATAACCCGGTTGATGTTCATTTATGAATATGAGTAATACTACCTGGAGGCTTGATAACAGAATTAAACAATCAATACCTCCAACTCAAATGAATATTCTTGTGTGTTTATAATTGTTTTTGTTCCTTAACTCTTTTAAATAACTCCTTTTTAAATCAAATAGTAACTTCAAAAAAAAAAAATCTTGAAACTTAGAATCAAGGTTTTTAAGCTCAGGCATAGCACCACACAAACAGAAAAAATCAATGTTTTCTTGTAACCTCAAGCAGGTTGGGCTGCTGATGGATTAGAAACCCTTCTTCACTTTTGCAGACAAAAAAAAGGCAGAGCAGCTCAAGCACCAAGTAAGAGTACAGGCTGTACAACTGCTGCCCATATAGTCCACGGCACAACTGCACCGCCATGGTGCCACTGTGTCACCACCAGATTGCTGCTCGCAGTCCCCTTCTTTGCTGTTCAATTGGTAACAACTGATGGCTCCTTCAATTATTTGTTTGAGTCAGTTTTGTTTGATTAATTTTTCTTCTGTAATTGAGATATATTTCTTTTTCTTTTATAAATTGGTTAACCAACTATTTCTAGTTTACACTTTACACTAGCAGGTTTTTCTTATATGAGTGTTGGCCTTCTTACCCATGGTTTTAAGGTAGATCCACCCCTACAAGTACAGTGACGGGTTTAGATATTTTCCCCACTGGGACAAAAAATACAGTTGAAACGAGTATAACAAGTTGAAACGAGTATGATACACTTATATATTATTGTGCAATAAACATAAACTATGTTGCATTTGTTTATTTGAAAATACCTTGTTTTTATAATTAATTCATAAATCATCGATCACGGTAAGCCTGGGTGAAAATAAAAAAGAACAACGCCTCTACATTGGACATCATGCTTGAAAATAGCGAAGGATGTGGCCCCAAGGACTATCTTACATCAACCAAGTATGGAGACTTGTTCACAACAAACTTAAATTATAAGTTTTTATATGAATTGTCACAGTTAAATTTGATTTTAGGCCCAAAATTTAAGAACCAAATTCATCATGCCCAGAAAATTGATCCCCCCAAAAATTTTATGGTTAACCGATTATAACCTATCGAAAATTAAAAACTAATCGGTTACAAAAATCAAACAACTGAATGTAACGGTTTCGGTTGGGCCTAAAACCTGAACCGTGTACTTCAGAAATTTGCTTAGCCCCGTTCATATTTGACGCAAGAGAGCTCGATTAGTAAGCTATTACACATTGATTTAAGGGTGGTTGCTTCTAAGCAAACCTTATGATTCTCTGTTTTCGATTATCTAATAAATCATTTAATGAAAATAGATTATCTTCCATTCATTTAAAAAATTTCATGATCCCTTCCCGAACCAGATATGAATCTTTCAATTCATTTGGTTGCTATGTGTTTCACAAGATCATATCGAAATCTAAAATGCGTATCTTAATCTCGTAACTCATAACGCCAAAAATATATTAACGTCAACGTCTAGATTGATCGGAGGATCCATCACCCACTTCGTTCGGGCAGACATAGCTAAATACTCATCGTATATGTCAGAAATGTAACCTGCTGCGAGCTGACAAAGCGCCCATGTGCATTTTTGTAACGACTTGAAACTCTTTTTAAACCTCTCGCCGTAACTTACTTGAAGCCATTCGAGATTGTCATTTATGTCCTCGATAATTTTTAAAAATAAATCCTTTGGTATATGATACTAGTCCTTAAAAATTGCGACATTAAACCACAAAGTAATCGTTCAATAGAACTTGTTCAGTCGCTTCATGATCAAGAGCCATGTAAATTTTTGGATTATGTCGTAGTTTTTGGTTGTTGCAGCAACAACTTGGACAAGAAATTCAAACGGCTAGAATCGAATGAGTCAGAACTTGATGAAGATGGTTCGTGAAACTGATTGTAGATAGAGATAAATTTGACTCTTTGAGAAAATGTGAGTGCAAAAAATATGCGGAGAATGTGAAAGAGAGAGTAGAGATTGAGGTGTAAACATACTTAAAAGAAAATAGAATTACTGTAAAATAATTAATAACTTTTTTTAAAAAAAAAGTTATCACAAGTCATATTTTTGACCGTTCAACAACAACTCATCTTCTACGGCTTTATAAACCCATTCAATCACATCTTTTGAGCCAACGACACTTGATAGTGTAATGGTGAAAAATATGTTACGTAGGATGTCATGTATGATGTGGTGTGATGGTAAAAAAGTGTACTGAGATAGTGATTTTGTGAATGATAATTGTGTGAGGTGTAATTATTTGAGTGGTGGAGAAAAAAATGTTGATGTGGATGCCATGTATGATGTGGTGTTATGGTAAAAAAGTGTAGTGAGATAGTGATGTTGTGAATAATGATTGTGTGAGGTGTAATTATTTGAGTGGTGAAGAAAAAAATGAAATGTCCGTGAACAACACAACGGAAGGTGGTTAAAAACGCCCCGGGACGATGTAGTCTGGTGTGATCCAGCGTTTTGCTTCACCGTGGAAGGCTTAACGCCCTCATTACTCTTTCCCTTACGTACATGATCACCACAAAACCCATCCAATCCCAACAACACTCTAAACGATGATATTCAGTTATGGTGATTAGGGTCTAAGGTTGTGTGTAATGGGGTGTACATGGCACCCATAGAGCCCAAACACCGCTACGTAGGGGGGCTATAGCGCTGTGAAATGGTTTTTAACATTATATGCATAATGCCTTGGTGAAACCCTCCTTTATTTTTCCTATTTTCTAAATGAAGAAGAGTTATTGAAGTTTTTTTAATAAAAGGGCTTTATAAGGCTCCACCCACTACACCACTTTTAATCATTGAGCCACTTACTAACTACGATGTCACATGTTAAAGATCGAACACCCAAAGATAAGGCTCCAAGACTATACATGATATGCTCATATTTTGTTAGCTAGTTTTAGCTGAAATTGTAATTAGTCAATACTTGAGGAACCATTCTTGTCAATGTTAACTAACACTCAATCGTTAGTTACATACACCGTTAATATTGTAATAAGATGTATGCAACGATTTGGATCCTCTCTCTTTCTCTCTCTTCTCTCTCTGTCTCTATAAATTGTTGCTATTAATTCGTATCAGAGCTTCTGATCCCTCAGAGCTCCGGCCACCTCGTTCCGTTTTTCGGTGAACTTAATTGCCATTGAAATCAATTTGTATTACAATTGGAAGATGAAGACGATTAAGGAATAGGAAAGTTGCTAAAAGATCATGAGAAGAACATGTTTAGGCTAGAATCTTTGACATAAGAATCGATGGCGGATCTGCAATCAATCCACGAGCAAAGTATGGAGAAGAATATGGAACAGTTAATGACTAAATTTTTTCTCTAACAAGAACAGATGTTCAAGAAATGACAGACTACGCAACAAAAGCAACAAAACAATGGTGGATTTCGAACCACGAATGGGGCCGGGCTTATTTGAATTTCTGGTTATACCCTTTGGGCTCACCAATGCTCCAACAACATTCCAGTCTTTAATGAATCAGACTTTTCAATCTTATCTTAGCAAGTTTGTGCTTATATTTTTGGATGACATCTTAGTCTACAATTATACTATGAATCAACACTTGGTTCATTTACAAGTTGTCTTAGATACTTTGGAAAGTCATCAGTTGTATGCTAAGCAATCTAAGTGCACATCGGGGGGGGGGGGGGATATTTAAGGTGGAATATTTGAGCCATGTTATATTCAAGAAGGTGTAGCCACTGCTCCACTCAATATTGAGGCTAATGTGAAGTGGCTAACTCCTAATAGGGTAAAGAAACCGAGAGGCTTCCTTGGATTAGCTGGATACTATAAAAGATTCATCAAATCTTTTGGAGTTATTGCTAAGCCACTCACAAAATTACTGAAAAAATGATGGATTTCACCGGTCTAGTGAAGCTCATACGGCATTCTTGCAACTTAAATCAGCTTTAAGTACAACTCCTGTGTTGGCCTTACCAAATCTTAGCCAACCTTGCATTTTAGAAACAGATGCTTCAGCTAAAGGCATTTGGATTGTTTTGATGTAGTAACACCATCCCTTTGGCTTTAATCAGCAAAACTTTATGTCCTAAACAATAAGTTCTATTTGTGTATGAAAAGAGTTATTGGTTATATTGTTGGCAATTAAACAATGACATTACCATTTAATTTCTAGTCATTTCATTATCCCCGCATATTAGAAGAGTCTTAAACACCTACTGGATCAGAAAATAACCACCCCCTTGTAGCTAGGGCTGTTCACGATCCGAACCGAACCGAACCGAGCATTTTTCAACCGATCCAAAATCGAACGAGCGACTTTCGATCCGAGTATTTTTCGAGCGATCACCGAGCAAATTTTGAGCGTCGCAGAACAAAAAGGAAAGTGACGTGGGTGGTGATCTGACATAACACCTTCATCCATGTTTTCAATTTTAACACATTTTGTCCAATAACTAACACACTAGTCTTGTTTGTATTTTATTAGACCAACTAACACTAATATGAACTGATATAATTATAATGAATGCACTCTTTCTTTTTTTTACCATTTTCCCTTTGTACATGTCCTCGATGTCTACAAAATTTGGATGTACTTCAAAACTATTATTTCGCTTCTCTTTCTAGTTACATAAACATCTTTACTTACGTTTTCACTATTTTTTACTTCATCAACTAACTCAAAACTCTCTCCATCACTTAATTCAAACATGAGAAGTCTCGATACCATTGGATTATTTGTGAAAAGACATTCTATATAAGAAACAATATGCAAAGATTAATTAAAACAATGACAATAGAGGAGGCTAGAGAGAATGGAAGCTACAAAGATGATAAACTAACATATTAAACTTACATCCAAAGTCAAATATTAAGTGCACAAAATTTTTGGAATAATGGAAAATCTTAATTCCAATCCTAATTCCTTACATAACAAAATTAAAATTGATAAAATAAAGAATAAAAATATATAAAATAAATAACTAAATGTATATATATAAATTCGAGCGAGCATCGAGCGAGCGCACCTATGCTCATACTTGGTTCGTTTTACAAATCGAACCGAGCCGCTCGGTTCGTTTTTTAAGCGAGCGACAATCGAACGAGCATTTTCCGAATATTTTTCGAGCGAGTTCAAACGATTTTCGAGTTTCGAACTTCTTGGACAGCCCTACTTGTAGCACTCTTGGTTGGTGAAGCTTATGGGTTATGATTTTAAGATTCAATATAAAAAAGGGTCTGAAAATGTGGCTGCAGATGCATTTTCCAGGGTGCATAGTTCTACCTTATTTACTACTTCAGTGTCTACATTTAATCCATTGTTATTAGCAAAGATTAAGGTCAGTTGGGAAGGGGATAAAGATTGTCATGATATTCTTTTAAAAGTGCAGCAAGGCCAATTAGTTACTAATTACACATGGGTGGATGGTCTTCTTAAACATAAACATAAGTTGGTAATGGGTTATCATAATCAACGCAGAGCTGAGATTGTATCATTATTCATAATTCTATAATTGGGAGTCATTCTGGCATGCACGATACCTATCAGAGGTTGAGAAGTATCTTTTGGAAAGGTCAAATGAAGGATGTGAAGGATGCCATTAGATCATGTGTTACTTGTCAACAAGCTAAGCATGAAACTGTTGCATATCCAGGCTTGATTCAACCCTTGGCTGTACTAGCCTTCATTTTTTCTGACATTAGTATGGATTTTATTACAGGACTTCCTACGTCTGAGGGTAAAGATGTGATTTTTGTGGTAGTTGGCCGTTTGACCAAGTATGCTCATTTCATGGCTTTAACTCACCCTTTTACTGCCACACATGTTGCTCAAGCTTTTCTTGATGGCGTTTACAAATTACATGGATGACCAACTTCAATTGTTTCTGATATGGATCCTGTTTTCTTGAGCAACTTTTTGCAGGAGTTTAGCAAACTGCTAGGCATTACTTTGGCCTTGTCCACTGTCTATCACCCCCACTCAGATGGTCAGTCTGAAGTAGTGAATAAACGTGTTGAAATGTATTTGAGATGTATGACTTTGGGCAGTCCTACTAGTCCTACTACCTGGAAAAAGTGGTTGTCCTTAGTTGAATTTTGGTATAATACCAATTTTCATACTACCTTGACGACCACATCCTTTCAAGCCTTAAATGGGTATCCACCACCCATTCATGTTCCTTATGTTCATAAGGATTCTAGTGTGGCAGCAGTGGATGATCTTTTAATTGCTAGGGAACACGCATTACACCTTCTAAAAGATGCTTTACATAAAACTTAAAACAGGATGATTCAACAGGCTAACAAGAAGAGATCTGATAGAACATTTGAGATAGGGAGTTGGGTATATCTCAAATTGCAAGCTTATACTCAAAATTCATTAAGGACAATTATAAAGATAATAAATTGGGTCCTAAATTTTTGGGCCATTCTTAATTGTGGCATAAGATGGATCTTGTGCTTATAGGCTTGATTTGCCACCAAAAGCTAATATCATCCTACTTTTCATGTTTCATTATTGAAACAAGCAACTAGGCCTCCTACATCAGTGATTCCATTGCCAACTGCACCTTGTTTTTACTTACAACTAGCTGTACGTTCTACTTGACACTCTTATGGTGAAGAGAAGAAGCCATAATTCTGCTCAAATCCTTGTTCATTGGAAAGGCAAATCAGTGACAGAAGCTTCTTGGGAGTTCAAGAATGAGTTTAAATTGCGTTTTTTCTGATTTTGATTGTTGATTGGATATCTTTGGGGACAAGGATGTTGTTTAGGCCTTAGGGGAGGGTATTAATATGTTCATATTCTATTATCTAGTTTTAGCTTAAACTGTAATTAGTCAATAATTGAGAGACCATTCTTGTAAATGTTAACTAACACTCGATCTTAGTTACATATAGTTACATACACCGTTGATATTGTAACAAGATGTCTTGTTGCTATTATAAGGAACGAATCTAGCTACCACCCAACCAGTATCATGAGATAATTAATACATTGAAGGTCATTTCCAACAGTAGCGCTAGCCACTAGGTACCCTCTGGCCTTTGGTGGTGAGTAATTTTTAAAATCTCTCTCTCCTTCCTAAAAAATCTGGGATGCTGTTATAAACACCTTGACCTTGCCCTAAATCAGTAACAATGGCATCTAAAGTTCGGAAGATCAACCGCACCAGTGCTCCATCCGATGACCGGCGTACAATAGCAGCAACTAAAGTTTGGAAGGTCAAGAGCACAGTTGTTGCTTCCGGTGACAGTGAAGAACAAAACGACGACGAAGAAAAACAAACCGGAATCGATTTAAGCATTTCGTCAGATCACATAAATCTCAGTTCCAAAAAGAAAAAGAAGCTCCTCGTGATTCCTCTCCGTGGAATCATTGTTCACCGAGCACATCGTAGTCGCCCGGAAACCATACCCAGAAAACGCCGCCCGGATTTCTCCTACGGTTACTTTCACGGTGAGTTAAAAACATTTGATATTCATATCATCCGTTCGTATATCATGATATATCCCAGTTTTATTGATCACTAATTAGTATCTGGTTGTATGTATGTATATATATGCAGTTTACAAGAGGCCTTTTTGTGTAGATTTTTTGAAGTTTTGCTTTGAAAGATTCAATGTTGGATTATGGTCTTCTGCTAGGGAGTGAGTTAGTATTCATTTAATTTCATGAGCACCTTGTGTGTCTTTGACAACTATATATGATTCAAATATATTTACTGGGTTTCATGATTTCTTTCTGTCAGACAGAACCTGCAACGAATTCTGACAGAAGTTATGGGAGATCTAAAAAACAAGTTATTGTTCACCTGGGTGAGGTTAAACTCTATAGAAGCCGCTGAATACTATCAGTTTCTTTGAATTTTTTATTTTTTTTTGACGTTGTTTACGATTGTTAGGATCAAAAACACTGCACAAAATCAGGTTTCATGTGTTTGGAAAACAAAGATAAGCCACTCTTCTTGAAAGAACTTGACATTTTATGGGAGAAAAAGTACCCGAATCTTCCGTGGTGTGATGGAGAATACTCGGCTAATAACACGTTGTTGATCACATATCCCGAGAAGGTCCTCCTAAATCCTGTATGACTGACTACTTTATACTCCTTTTGCCTACGCTACAAGAGTTGTTATGTTAGTTATGTGTACCTAGTATAGCTGGTACATCCGAGCCTGTAACCGGATTAAACCAGGTCCTTTTTACCCTTTTAGTTGCTAGGTCTAAACCCTTTTTTGTCCATATTGAAAACTAGCATAGTTGTTTTGTTTGTTATATAATTTATATGTAATTAAAAAATGGTTTGGCTATAGACACCCCACTTTTTACTAAAAAAACACAATCCTCACGATCGTTTCTGTTAAAACGATCGTTTTGGGATCGTTTCGTACAAAACGGTCATTCAAAAAAGGGGGACCCCCTGAATTTTAAGGTTTCGTCGTCGCGACACGTCATCCCGTTAAAACCGTTTTGGGATCGTTTCATCTAAAACGGCTGTTTTGGGTGAAACGACCGTATAAAAATGGTGTTTTTAGCAAAAAAGGAGGGTTTCTATATAACCACTCTTAAAAAACCATCTGACTACCGGTGGTTAAGCTTGAAAGAAAACCCAAAAAGGGTGAAATGGTGATACTCAATACATCCGAGGCGGCGATACTCAATACATATAAATTTTTATACATAAAGTTACAAAAGTCAAAAATAGGTATTTCTGGATGAAAAAACCGGAGGGGCGGTTCCCCCTCCCCCGAGTCCCTTCAAAGCTACGCCCTTGGTGACTACAATATAATTATAAGTGTGTTTGGGTGTTATTGTGTTAATTACACTCCTAGAATGGTAGCATCCATTCACGCAACTAAAAACAAATTTGTGAACTTGTGGATAATATGAGTGGTACACTTTTTGACCAACAGGAGCTTAAAATGTAAATGATTCTTTATTAACGCGTTTGGTAAACATATACGAGTATTTACATTAAGTTATATGTTTGATTGTGTTTTGTTGCAGCCAAACACATCGATCTCTCCTCTGAATTATGATCCTGAAAATAAGAAAGATGATTTTCTAGGTAATTCTATAGATTTATATTTGCAGCATGTTTTTGAATATTAATTGGTCTAAAGATGTGAACTTTTATGAATGTTTTTAATAGGCCCGAAAGGTGAATTCCGAGTGTTCTTGGATGGGCTTGCAGAAGCTGAAGATGTGCAAACTTATGTGCAAGATCACCCCATTGGGGACCCTGAGATTGTACCTTCCCATCCTCACTGGGACTATTATTGCAAGATAATCTGTTCTTTGAACAAGAAAAAAGCTGGTGAGCATAATAACTAATCTGATTCATTTTTTGTTTATCAGTCAATTGTCTTTTTCTCTTTTATATGTGGCTCATAATTCTGGTTTTATTAAATTCAGACATGTTCCAGTACAGGGAACTTGGGCTTTTAACCTTGTTTGTATCAATTACAAAAATGAGTGAATATTTTGTTTTTTTTTTTAATATTAACTAGACAATATTGCATATTAAAAACTGAAATTAACATACACGACTCAAGTCAATAATGTATATAACAAAATGATTATCTTAGATAATTTTTCTTTTTAATTATTTTTTTGGGGATTCTTTAATCCTTTGGGGGACAAGGCACCCTGTTGGATGTCAATCGGGTTGACGGATTGAATTGGTGACCTTAACAATATCCATTTATTTATTTGAGTAAAAAACGTCAATCATAACACGCACCCATTTAAAATTGTATGATGTTTTGGGTTGACCCGTGTGATGTTCATTTATGAATATGAGTAATACCATCTGGAGACTTAGTGACAATTTGAACAATCAATACCTCCAACTCAAATGAATTTTCTTCTGTGTTTTTAATTGTTTTTGTTCCTTAACACTTTTAAATAACTCCTTTTTAAATCAAATAGTAACTTTTTAGAAAACCTTTAAACTTAAAATCAAGTTTTATCAAGTTTTTTAATCTCTGGCATAGCACCACACAAACAAACAAAAAAGCTTTTCCAGTATAGCTCAGGCATGTTGGGCTGGTGATGGATTAGAAATCCTTCTTCACTTTTGCAGACAAAAAAAAGGCAGAACAGCTCAAGCACCAACTTAAAAAAAAGTCCAGAGCACAACTGCACCGCCATGGCTCCACAGTGTCACCACCAGATTGCCGCTCGGAATCCCCTCCTTTGCTGTTCAATTAGCAACGACTAATGACTGCTCCACTTTAATCTGTCTGAATTGGTCTTGTTTGATTAGTTTTGTTGTGTAACTAGATGGTGCTATCTGCGTGTTGCGGTGAAAACTCATGAAATTTTTGATGAACTTGCAATTGTAATTAACAGGCCATATGATCTTTGGGAAGCAGTAGTTGATGTTATATGCATTTATATAGTTGATTTAATATGCATTTATACAGTAGCAGAAGCTTGTTTGGCTAGAGGTTACAAAAAGAAAGTCATCTGTAGCAGTATGCCTCTTAGGGCTTTGTATATTATTGATTCTTCGGAGAATTTCTCTAGTGGTTTGGGGATCATTGTAGCATGGATGTGTCCATGTAGCTTCATCGTGTCGGTGCATGAGATTCCAGTTAGCATTTTCACTGGTTGACCGAAGATAGTGACCGTAATGATTCCTGACCCGTCTGATATGTAACCCTTAACAGTTACACAGTACCTGAGTAGATAGTAAAATTGTCAACTTGAGTGTAGTAATATTGGTGATAGGGATGAGTAAATTGCATTTTTAGTATAGCATCTCTTTTTTAGTTGAAGGCAGATGTGATGAAGCATATTGGTGTTTGTCATATTTGTTATGCCTGTATAGAGTTCTGATGACTGCTTCAATCAATCTGTTTGAATTATATTTGTTTGATTAAATTTGCTTCTGTAATTGATATTTGGGAAAAAGACAAGAATGGCCATGTTGACTATTATTGGGATCAAAATAGCCATTTGACTTTCTTTCCCTTGAAATAGCCACTTAACTACGGTCTTGACGACCGTAGTTACGGTGTTGACGACCGTAGGTCCACTGAGCCAATCACACTTTGCCATGTCACCACGTACGGTCTTGACGACCGTAGTTACGGTCTTGACGACCGTAGTTACGGTCTTGACGACCGTAGTTACGGAGAAGATGAATGGACCTACGGTCGTCAAGACCGTAACTACGGTCGTCAAGACCGTAACTACGGTCGTCAAGACCGTAACTACGGTCGTCAAGACCGTAACTACGATCGTCAAGACCGTAACTACGGTCGTCAAGACCGTACGTGGTGACATGGCAAAGTGTGATTGGCTCAGTGGACCTACGGTCGTCAACACCGTAACTACGGTCATCAAGACCGTAACTACGGTCGTCAAGACCGTAGTTAAGTGGCTACTTCAAGAAAAAAAATAGTCAAATGGCTATTTTGGTCCCAATAGTGGTCAACATGGCTATTATTGTCTTTTTCCCTTCCCTTGATATTTTCTTGTTTTTAAAAAAAAAATTTAAACACTTCTGCTAGCCAC
>JBCNJP010013269.1:0-12594 GCA_039602395.1 Deinandra increscens subsp. villosa
TACAAACTCGAGGATAATATGTATTATCTCAGGGGAAGTCCTTGGCTGAAGGGAAGTTTTCAGCTAAGGGGAAGTCTTTAGAGGTCTTGGCTTCAGGGGAAGTTTTATAGAAAACCCGTAATCTATATTAGGGTTTTTGGTTAAAATAATGTTAATTTGAATCAACCGAACATATGATAATTACCTTCTAACCCAAAGACCAGTCATCAAATGTCTGGTGGAGTATATTTTTTCAAATGTGTGTCAGACAGGTTGATGATAGAAAGATGCTGCTGATGCTACTGCTCAAAGTTAAAGAACCAGCCAGACAAGACTTCCATCTGAAAAGCAACTGTTCAGGGGAAGTTGTTGGTGTCTTTACAAGTTTCCAAAAGCTTCAAAAGAGCTTCAAAGAAGATGTTCACATGTTTAGGGGAAGCTGAAGATTTCAAGTCGATCTTTGATGAAGAAAATGATGCAGAGAGCAGTCAGAGATCATGAAGTTTGAAGATCAACTATCAAGTTCTTCACAGTTAGAGGCTTTCAAAATTTTACCCTCTAATTTTTGGAGACTCAAGACAGTTACCGAGGATCAGCAAGAACCAGTTCTTTCAAGAAAAGCAAGTCAATGAGAGTCCTCCATTTCATTGCTTGTTCATTTCAAGAAGTTCAAGCTGATGTTGATCAAGAGGAAGTCCCAAGTGCCCGTCATGAAACCCATTGAAGATTTCTGCGGAAAGAATCTTCATCAACATCTATGCCAGCCAGTCAAGAAGAAGAATTTCAAAGATTGAAGACATTTGATATCACAAGCCTAGGGGAAGATTGTTGAGGCTAGATTATGAGGCTTGTAATATTAAATTGTTTGGGCTAGGCTTAGAGGGTTTCATTAGAATCATATGATAGTTTGGTTATTGTATTTAGGCTAGTTTATGGTTGGGCTTGGGTTTACTATTAGGTTTATGATCCACAAGGGGCCCAATAGTAAACCCAATGGGGGTCTATATATACCCCATTAGACGTCCTCATTTGGGGGCTTGCTGGTTTACGATTCTAGGGGGCCTTGGTTTATGATTTCTAGAGAGAGTGAGGTGATTACGACTTGGTAGAGAGACAAGAAGAGAGTTTACGATTTCTGGTTTTGTACCCGACAAGTTTTCTTGTATGCAAAGATCAAGTGTTTATTCGTTTATTCATCGTATTCTTCGTGTTTCTTCTCTTCTCTATCTTGAATCACTAATCTAACCGGATTCCGCACGTTAAGATTAGAAAATATCGTGAACGGTTGTTGATCCCGGACCAACACATTATAAGGGATATTGCATGATAATTATGTCATTGGAATTGATTAACACCGGTTGAGGTGTTGGATTATTTATTCCGGGAGCATGGCTCGCCGAGTGTTTTATTTAAAAACTCTATGGAACTCACCAGCTTTATGCTGACTGATTTTATTTTGGGCATATTTTTCAGGGTGATGTATAACGATCATGGATGAGGGCAAGTGCTGGCTAGACTGGCGTTATAGTTGGCTTGTTTGGGACCGCTTGAGTATTATGAATATCGTTTTTAAATAAACTTATGTTTGTAATAATGGTACCATGGAATAAATAACGACTTTTGAAAAATAGTTTTCTTAACTCAAGTTTATACGACCAACAAATTTTAATTAACGCTTAGTCTATTAAAACAATTATAGGTTGTAGTAAACTAGTGAAACTAGTCTACAACGAAAAAGTATGGCAACACTGGCCATCCATGAGGTAAAAATTTTGATTATTTGAATCTTTATTTAATTATGACTAAGCAGACTTGTATGGATATTCGTATATTACAGATGTCAGGTTTTGATATGTTAGGATTTGGTGCGGATTGCGACTGTCAGAACGGGCAGCATAATGGCTGGGTGTTTGATGACAGCGATGACGATGTGATGGCTGTTTCACCAGGAGTCATTACACCGGATGCTCCTGTTGTCAAGAGGCCATGCCGATATGGTTTGGTCTACTCACGAAGACGGCACCGGGGGGCTCCAGCTGGCACTGCCATTGGTACGGGAGATGTAGCAGGTTCAGGAGGTGAGCAGGCGGATGGGGTGACCCGTCCTGCTGTTCCGGTAGCTGTGGGTGTGGTAGTATCCACATTTGAGAGGGGTGAGTCATCCCGAGGCCCGGCCTCCGAGACTCCTGATTATAGGTTGGGGCTACTGATGGCCCGTTATGCTGAGTTACAGATCGTACCTCCTCTTTGGAGAAGAAGATCGGGGCTGTTGATGAGTTGGTGGCAGGCACCAGCTACCTGTCTCGATTATTCGATATTCAGTATTTGATCAACCAGGGGTTGATAGACAGGGTGCTTGGTCAGGAGCTCTGGGTGATGGAGCAGCAGCACGATCATGATACGCTGCACTATCGGACCAGCGCCGTTGAGGCGAGTGTGGCAGCGGCCTATCAGACAGCTGCTATTGCCCATGGACAGGCAGACACTGCCATGGCACTGGTAGCTGCTTGTTTGACCATGTTGTCACAGATATTGATGTCTGGTGGAGGCGGTAGTGGTGGACCTCATCACTAGATTACTTGTTGGATGCACCATTATTTTTGGAAGGAATTAACACTGATAATTAGTCATAGATTGACAAATTTTGATTTTGCTTGTAATTCAGTGTAATTTCCTCAAAACTTATTAACTATGGATGATATTATGATTATGGTTATTAGAATGTTTGACTATGGATTGTGCAATTGTATTATGATTGATGTTTGTCTTCCCATTGTAATTGATATGGCGTATATTGTTTTATAATTGATGTTTAACTTACTATTGCTGGTTTGTCACCGATGTTGTGTATAGAAGTTATCCACGACTATGGATGGACACGGTCGCGGACGTGGCCGAGGTTTTAACCTTCCCACCACTATGGCTGAATTAACTGATCTAATAACCGAACATGTAAATGCCGCTATTGGTCACATCAATGAACAAAACATCAACCAAGGTCTTGGTAGAGGTTTAGGAGGGGCAGCACCTATCGGTCAACCAGCCGCAGTCATTGGTTGCTCTTATAAAACATTCCAGGGGTGCCAACCAAAAATATTCACCGGGAGTGAAGGACCACTCGAGATTATTCGATGGATCGAGAAAATGGAGTCCGTAATTGCGATCGGCAACTGTGCGGAAAACCAAATCGTCAAGTATGCGACATGTTCATTTCTTGATGGAGCTTTGTCATGGTGGAATGCCCAGCGACAGATTCTCGGAGAGGCGGCGGCATATGGAATGTCTTGGAACGAGTTGAAAGAGAAGATGTTGAAGGAGTATTGCCCACGGACTGAAGTACAGAAGTTAGAGACCGAGTTTTGGAACTTGTCAATGGTCGGAGCGGACGTTAAGGCATACACGACCCGCTTCAATGATTTAGCAAAGCTGGTACCACGGCTTGTAACTCTAGAATATGTTCGGATCGAGAGGTATATTTGGGGTCTAGCACCTCAAATTAGGGGAACGGTTACCTCCGCTAACCCGACGACTATTAGCAGTGCCATTACTCTAGCCCACTCCTTAACTGATGATGCTGTGAGAGCAGGTTTATTAGGAGGAAAGTCGCCGATGGGGTCTGTTCCCAAGAATATTGATGATGGTAAGGGGCATGGTTTTAAGAGGAAGTGGTCGGGGAACAATGGTGACAAGAGGAAGTCAAACCCGAAGTCTCATAAGGTATTTGCAGCAAATTCCTCGAAAGAGAAGAAGCAGTCTGACGCATACCCCCGTTGCGGAACATGTGGATATCATCACAAAGGGGATTGTCGATACTGTACTAAGTGCAGTTGTTACGGTCATGACACTCCTTATTGCCGATCAAGAACTGGAGAGAAAGGTGCCAGTTCTAGCCGTAAATGTTACGAGTGTGGAGCTACTTATCACTTTAGGAAGGAATGTCCCAAGTTAAAGAGTCAAGGTGCGAAAGGAAGGGCGTTTGAGATGAACGTAAGAGAGGCCCAGGAAGAACCATCCGTTGTTGCCGGTACGTTTCTTGTAAACCATATATACGCCTCTGTGTTATTTGATACGGGTGCTGACTTAAGCTTTGTTTCTAAAGAGTTTGAACCGTTACTTGGAATTAAACCTAGTAAGTTAAGAAATAAGTATATTATAGAAATAGCCAATGGAAGGAAAATAGAGGCAGACACCGTAATTAAGGATGTACTATGAACATTGAGAATCACTCTTTTTGTATTGATCTTTTACCCGTGGACCTTGGAAGCTTTGATATTGTAATTGGAATGGATTGGTTATCCAAAAATCACGCTGAAGTGGTATGCTTTGAGAAGACTGTTCGTATTCTAATTGCTGATGGGGAAGTATTAACCATTCGGGGAGAAAAGCGAAATCCTACTCTGAAGATTATTAGTGTCGTAAAGGCTCGAAAGTACTTGCAGGAAGGTTATCCATCGTTTTTAGTTAAAGCGATAGACATGAAGAATGCGGAGCAAAGGATTGAAGATATACCGGTAGTAAGAGACTATCCAGAAGTCTTCCCAGATGAACTACCTGGCATACCTCCAGAACGTCAAGTCAAATTCAAAATTGATTTAGTGCCTGGGGAAGCTCCTATTGCCCGATCGCCCTATCGATTGGCACCATCAGAAATGAAGGAATTAACCCAGCAATTGCAAGAGCTTCTTGATAAGGGATTTATAAGACCAAGTTTCTCACCTTGGGGAGCACCAGTTTTGTTTGTGAAAAAGAAAGATGGGTCTTTCCGTATGTGTATCGATTACCGCGAGCTGAACAAGATTACCATCAAGAATCGATACCCTTTGCCCAGAATTGATGATTTATTCGATCAACTTCAGGGGTCTAGCTTCTATTCGAAGATAGATTTAAGATCCGGATATCACCAGTTGCTTGTAGCAGAAGAAGACATACCAAAAACTGCTTTTCGTACTCGTTATTTTCGTTACGAGTTTGTGGTGATGCCTTTTGGACTAACCAATGCTCCTGCAGTGTTCATGGATCTCATGAACAGGGTATGCAAACCTTATTTGGACAAATTCGTGATTGTATTCATTGATGACATACTTATCTATTTACGAACAAAGGAAGAGCACAAACAACATTTGAAGTTAGTTCTTGAGACGTTAAAGGAAGAAAAGCTTTATGCTAAATTTTCAAAGTGTGAGTTTTGGCTGAGAGAAGTCCAATTCTTGGGTCACGTTATTAATGAGAAAGGTATTCATGTTGACCCCGCAAAGATTGAAGCAATCAAGAATTGGAGTGCACCGCAATCGCCAACTGAGGTCCGTCAATTTTTAGGGTTAGCCGGTTACTATCGAAGATTTATTGAAAATTTATCGCGTATAGCTCAACCGTTAACTATATTAACACAGTAGGATAAGAAATACGTATGGACGGAAAGTCAAGAGAATGCTTTTCAATATTTAAAACAGAAGTTGTGCAGTGCTCCTATTTTATCTCTTCCAGAAGGAAGCGATAGGTTCGTAGTATACTGCGATGCATCTAGATTGGGTTTTGGGTGTGTTTTAATGCAAAGGGATAAAGTTATTGCCTATGCATCCAGGAAACTCAAGACGCACGAGAAAAACTACACCACCCATGATCTAGAACTCGGAGCGGTTGTTTTTGCATTAAAAATCTGGAGACATTATCTGTATGGAACTAAATGTACTATCTTTACGGATCATAAGAGTCTTCAAAACATTTTTGAACAAAAGGAGCTTAATATGCGTCAACAACGTTGGGTGGAACTTCTAAACGACTATGATTGTGATATTCGATACCACCCTGGTAAGGCTAATGTGGTAGCCGACGCATTAAGCAGAAAGGAACGAGATAAGCCAAGGTGAGTGAGAGCCATGAAGATGACGATTCAATCTGATCTTATTTCGCATATTCGTATAGCTCAGAACGAAGCTCTCAAGGATGTTAATTTGAAAAATGAGGATCTTCGAGGAATGATTAAGGATTTGGCATTAACCAACGATATTAGATATTTTATGGGTCGAATCTGGGTACCGCTCTTGGGAAAGCTACGTGAGTTGATTATGAGTGAAGCTCACAAATCTAAGTACTCCATTCACCCAGGTTCCGATAAGATGTATAAAGACGTCAAGGAACGTTATTGGTGGCCAAACATGAAGCGTGATATAGAGATTTACGTAAGTAAGTGTTCTACCTGTGCTAGAGTAAAGGCGGAACACCAGAAACCTTCTGGTCTTCTTACACAACCAGAAATCCCACAATGGAAATGGGAACGAATTGCTATGGATTTTATCACAAAATTGCCTCGAACATCGCGGAATCATGATACTATCTGGGTGATCATTGACCGTTTAACTAAATCAGCTCATTTCATCCCAATTAAGGAGACGGATTCAATGAAAAAGCTTGCTAAGATATATATCAAGTTGTATCTCGTCATGGTGTGCCAGTTTCTATTATTTCAGACAGGGATGAACGATTCACGTCACGATTTTGGCGATCACTACATAAAGCATTGGGCACCAAATTGGATTTTAGCACGACATGTCATCCACAAACAGATGGTCAGAGTGAAAGGACCATTCAGACACTCAAGGATATGCTTAGGGCTTGTGTTATTGATTTTGGTGGGAGTTGGGACACTCATTTACCGTTAGCAGAGTTTTCTTATAACAATAGTTATCATGCTAGTATTAGGGCAGCACCTTTTGAAGCCTTATACGGTAGAAAGTGTCGATCTCCTCTTTGTTGGGCAGAAATCAGAGAAAAGGAACTGACTGGCCCTGAAATCATTCAGGAAACGACCGACAATGTGTCAAAAATTAAGAGTCGTTTGGAAACTGCCAGGGCTAGACAGAAGAGTTATGTTGACAACAGAAGGAAACCCTTGGAATTTGAGGTTGGAGACAGGGTGTTTTTAAAGGTCTCGCCTTGGAAAGGTGTCATTAGATTCGGTAAGCAAGGAAAGCTTAGTCCCCGATATATTGGACCGTTCGAAATTCTCTAGCAAGTGGGTTCCGTCGCTTATCGTCTGAAGCTACCAGATAGACTCAGTGGCGTCCACGACGTATTCCATGTATCTAACTTAAGGAAATGTCTTTCCGATGAGACGTTTCAAAGGAGATACGAATTGATAACAAACTGAGCTTTACTGAAGAACCAGTTGAGATTGAAGACTGGAAAGTGCAGAAACTCCGACGTAGTAAGATCAGGCTAGTTAAAGTTAGATGGAACTAAAGCGCGGACCTGAGTACACCTGGGAGCGAGCTGATCAAATGAAGAATAAGTACCCTCATCTATTTTCGTCCGATAAGAATTCGAAAATTTCAGGACGAAATTTCTAAAAGGAGGGGTGACTGTGACATCTGACGTTTTCAGGTTAGAATACCGCACTACAAGTCATAATTTAATAAAAATAAATATTATTTTATAAAAAGTATAATGCCGTCATATGAAAAATATTTCGTTAACAAACGTTAGTGACAACTCAAGTTATGATCAACCCGGTATCCACCAAAAAGAAAAAGAGCATTTACAAAAATAACTGATAAATCAAGTATGGTGAAAATTATTTTGGTTCATACCATTGAGAGCGTAATTTAATTTTATAAATTTTCATATAATTACTTTTATGTTTCGGGTCGAAAAATTTACCATTTATACCGAGATATGCCAGTATTATACCTGTTAATCCACCAAATTCTATAAAATATACATATATATATTGATGGAACACCTGGCACTTACACTTGTCATGAGCATAGAAAGTTTAAACCTACACACTCCTCCACACCATCAGCACCTCATGCCATCTCTCTCCCTCTCCCCCTCTTCTTTCGGCAGTGAACCCCCCCTCCCTCTCTCTTCTTCATCAAAAATCATCATCATCATCCTCAAGCTTGCTAAACACTCAAGGATTTCAAAGGTTTGTTGATCAAAGCTCAAGGATTCAAGCAAGGGTGATATCATTTCTTCCATTTTTCTTCAAAAACCCAAGTATGAAGCTTTCTCTCTCTACTCTCTCTCTAGAATTATGAAGCTTTAACTTGAACTTTGATCCTCCAAAGCTTAAATGATAATGATTCTTACAAGATGAAGAGTTTAAATCCTTAAAACAAGTAAATTGATTTACATGCATGGGTTTAGATCAATGGGTAATGTTGATTTGATGAACACATAATGTCATTCTAAAAACCCCACAAGAAATCCTAATGTTTAGAGGTTTAAATCTTGTTCTTGCTTGAAGATTGAAGTAAAAAGATGAAGAAATGATGAAAATGATATGCATATATGTGTATGTCGTAAATATATGTATATGTATATGCATGTATGTCGTATGTATATATATATGAAAAGTGTTATGGGTTTTGGAAGATTAACCCTCTTAGGTTAAATCTTTAGCATATGAATGTGTGTATGAAGGTTATGCATATGAATGTATACATGCATGTGTTTGTGAGCCGAAATGTATGCATATATATATATATATACATGCATGTATACGTGAGTATATATATGTATGTATGGTATATTTCTTTTTCTCTTGAATACATATACATACATGTATGTATGATGAAATGGATGAAAAGTACACATATACACACATACATGCATATGTCGTAAGTATATATATGTATATACATATTGTGCATGATGACCTATGCTAGCTAGATAAAAGGCTAGGTGGACATGTAAAAAAAGTGTATTTTCTATGAAAAGTTGTATTTTGTCATACATTAAGGAAATATATATAAATATATTAGAAGTAAATAATTCTTAAAAATTCTGAAATTTTAACACTTAAAAATATATATAGTTTAGGAAAAATAAAAGGGATTTGATGAAATGGGTCAATATAATTTATATTGCAAAACTAGTTGTGAAAACATCAAAAATCGGCTTAAAAACGTGATTTCGAGTACTTATAAATTCTTAACAGCAATGAAAATATATTTTTATGAGAAAAATTATTTTTAAAAGTTATATGAATAAATACCTAAGAATAATCAATTGTGTCGGGATAAACTATGTCGTAAAAAGTCGAAAAATGTCATATTTGACTTAAAAATTGGTATACTATTTTTGTAAAATTTCAAAAATATATATATATATATATATATATATATATATATATATATGATTTATAAACATGTTAAGATATATTGGTGGAAACGGTTAATTGGGTTGCTCGTTGAGTCTCCAACGGATTGTTAAGAATATAAAAATAATGTTCGGAATCATTATCAAGTCAAGTAAGTTGGAGGATCAACTTACCTGTTAAAAGACTTGAATTACTTATACGTCCTTTATGAATTATTTAGGGCATTGTATTGACAGTTAAAGTTCAGATTTCCGGCTTATCACTGTAAGTTTCCATAGCCCCACTTTTACTGTTTTAACGTTTTGGGGGAAAATATGCCTGGTTTATTTATTTGATATAATTAAAGATGGCATGAATCTTATAAGTGACATGTGATGACCTTGAGTTTGGTTTAAAATTTGTCCCTCGCTGATTTATTAAGCCATAATCATTAGCTCGGGTAAATGAGCCACTATTTGTATTGATAGATCTATTGGGTGTGACAACCCGCCCCTGGTCAGTCGCGCTGATCTTGTTCCAGATTGGGGTAATATAAATAGAAATAGCGTGGGGATGTTTTGGTTTGATTATGGGCTCAATGGTTAGATCACTATCGTAAATCTAGCTAATTTACGTTAAGTCATTATAAGGGATATTGCATGATAATTATGTCATTGGAATTGATTAACACCGGTTGAGGTGTTGGATTATTTATTCCGGGAGCATGGCTCGCCGAGTGTTTTATTTAAAAACTCTATGGAACTCACCAGCTTTATGCTGACCGATTTTATTTTGGGCATATTTTCAGGGTGATGTATAACGATCATGGATGAGGGCAAGTGCTGGCTGGACTGGCGTTATAGTTGGCTTGTTTGGGAACGCTTGAGTATTATGAATATCGTTTTTAAATAAACTTATGTTTGTAATAATGGTACCATGGAATAAATAACGACTTTTGAAAAATAGTTTTTCTTAACTCAAGTTTATACGACCAACAAATTTTAATTAACGCTTAGTCTATTAAAACAATTACCAACTTCCGTTACCGTCACCGCAAACGTTTTTCCGCTGCGATTTTCGGGGTGTCACACACGCAAGGCAGAGGCTTGGAGGTAGAGGCATGGACTCTCGTTCCGGTCGTTGATTTGATGAGTGTGGTGGTTGATTCGGTTGTTGGCTCCACGATCTTACCCAACAATATAATAATCACTTATATTCGATTTGTTTGTGATTTTTGAATAAAATATTAGGATATATTACTTATCAATTGTATTTTGTTAAGATAGGTAAATTAGTAAGAAATTTCATTCTCTTATGGTGTAAAAAAAGTATTGTAATTTCGACAAATTTACTTAATGAACACCATTCATAAATTAAATATTTTATTTATTAATTTGAAATATACACACGGCAAATAAAATTATAAAAGAATTTAAAATATATTATTTTACAAGAACAAAATTAAGTTTAAAATATTCAAATTTAAATACATCAACCGGAAGAACATAAGAAAACAAACAAAACATACATAAACACACAAAAATTTAATATAAAAATATGGTAACCTGAATGTAATCTCGAATATAACTTCAAAAAAATAAGCGCAAAATAACCAAACTAAAACATGAAGGTAAGGAGTTGGTTCAGGCTTGTTGTTCAACAGCGGTCCCTCAAAATAGATTTCGGACCACCCAGGTTAACCCGTCTGTCTCCCAGGATACAACAACTGAAGCAGTGTGTACTGTCGGGACTAGCCTAGCACTTGAAACGATGATGTAGAGATCTGCCAATAATAGGAAGGATTGTCTTGGTTCAAGTGGTCTTCTACAACTCATGCAGAAAACATGAACTTAGTATAGGAAATGAAATCTTTTGCATGTGGTATACTATTTTGTTGTAGAGATAAAACCAAACGACACACACATGCCTTGTATTTATACTAGTTGTATGAGACATGGATCATCATACACCACATGTTCGAGCATGTGCACCCATCGCATGTATAGTATAGCGAGGGTATGATACCGAAGTCGTCCAAGGACACAAGAGCTCAGTACTCAAAATCTTTGTCGACGTCTAACCAAATCTATTAGTTGGGAAAGCGATTAGAAACAAAATAAAATAAAAAGAAAATAAAATGAAGTTTAGTAAAAATCAATCAAAGATAATATCACTTAGGGTGACTCGCCAATGGTGGATTTAGTAACCATATTGCACATAACCCCTCTCTTAAGATTCACCTTTCACAAATATAGGGTGTTATCAATATCGTTCAGTCGCAGTGACCATGACCTACCCGACCAAACACTATACGCGCTCAGAATGTACCAGTTTGTTGTGTTGAATAAAAATCTCTTATAAGGAGTCATGTTCCATTTCTGCCTATGTATCGTTCTCGCGACATACGCATGCAGTCATTACTAAATTCAAGTCCACTAGCATACCGCCGTCGCGACATATGCAGTGGCAAAATATTACTAACCCATAACCACAACCCAATACCTTTATATCGTTCTTGCGATGTACCCCGTGTTTTGTTTACATAGACATAAAGCACACGAATGACTACTTTTCATAGGGTGTGATGTACACATAATTATACATATTTTTATATCTATCTATCTCACATTTCGGTTAAATACTGATTTACTAACAACAAAACAAATGCATTTTGCTTTCTTTTTAGTTTTTCAGGTTTAACAAAGCCAAAATATCGAAAGAAGCAGAAAAAACAGCAAAAAACATAAAGAAAACTGCTGACTTTGAGAAAATGACCTTGGGCACGGCCCGTGCTAACCTAGACACACCCCATGCCCCGACCTAGAAGTCTTCAAGAAAGCCCCTCTGACAAGCACGCCCTCGTGCCTCTGATGACACGCCCCGTGATGACCCCTCCTGAAAGGCACGACCCCGTGTCCCTACAAGCAACATCCCCATGCCAAAGTCCCTGACAAGCACAACACGTGTCCCTACAAGGCACGACCCGTGCTAAAGTCCAATTCTGCCTATAAAAGGGTGGCCATGCTCCTCATGTGACAATCCGTCTTTTCATGTCCTTTCCTGAATATAACTGAACTTAAACCGTAATAAATGTTGTGTGAACATTTATGTGTTCACTGTGTTGACCTTAACAAATTAGGGCTTTGTGTAACCATCACTATACGAGCATGCACTTAAGTCTAAACGTTTTATATTCTATGATTCCATACGAAGGTTTTGTCATTTTATGTGGCACTCGAACTTATGATTTTATGTGACATGGTGTCACGTAGTTACCCATAACGTTTCTATCATTTTACGTGAGTTTACACATATCGTTATGATTTCAGATTTATCATTTTATGTGATCTCAAAGTATACATTTGTGGATTTATATTCATTATTTTATGTGGCGAAACAAAGTTTATATTTTTTTATATAAACGTCATACGTTAGACATGTTTGGACGTACACTTCCCATTAACTCCTTTGGAGTTTGTTAAAGATTTATAAACTTTGAGGGACTAATTTTGTATTTTTCTCAAAGTGGTTTT